>JAODLL010018150.1:8928-22584 GCA_026546735.1 Forbesichthys agassizii | reverse complement strand
TACTTTAAGATAAATGCTACTTGCTAATTCTACTTTAAGCTAAATGCTACTTGCTAATTCTACTTTAAGATAAATGCTACTTGCTAATTCTACTTTAAGCTAAATGCTACTTGCTAATTCTACTTTAAGATAAATGCCAGCTAGCGCCCAGTGACGGCGTTCTGCGTCAACCAATGACAGGGAAAGACTCCATCTCCATCCTAAACGTGACATTTTTTTTGCCCGTGCTTGCCGTCATTTATACTTCCTGGTTGTCGCTGGCGATATAGGAAGACACGCCCCCCCTCCCCCCCCCCATTATGACACAAAAATGACCTCAGAGCCAGCACGCCAGTGCATGGGGCGATGTTTAACAGGGTGTTTGACAGTGTGTGTCGGCGTGTCGGCTCTGCTCACGCACAGGTGGAACAGCTGCAAGCAGCACAAGCAGGCAGCCAATAGCCGGGCGGCGGCAACAGCCAATCAGACGGCAACACCGGAGGGGGAGAAGCTGCACAGCGACAGCGGCATCTCCGTGGACAGCCAGAGTCTGCAGGACCCCCAGCTGACCCAAGCCCACATCACTCACACACATACCCAGGAGCAGATAGGTGAGACATGCACACACACACATATGCACGCACGCACACACACACACACACACACACACACAGGAGCAGATAGGTGAGACATGCACACACACACACACACACACACACACACACACACACCCACGCATGCACAGGAGCAGGTGAGGAGGTCCTGGAATGATTTACTCAATTAATCAGTCTATCTTATCTACTATTTATCTGTTGGCTAGTCAGTTTGTATGATATATGTCTGTCTGTCTACATGATCCATCTATAAATCTGTCACATATTTCCATAAATCGGTCCGATCTACTAGATCTACAGTATATTCAAAGTCGGTACTAAATTAGAATCCAAAATAAATTGTTGTAGTTGTAGTTTGTCATGAAAACGCTGTTGGCACACAGTATGACGCAGTATGCTTGCGTGAGAGGCTAATAAATAACCTGCCGACACGGCGGCAATATCCATTTCAATGCGCATAGCAGTAGAGTGACATGTACTGTAAGGAATACGACCGTTCACAACATGTCTGATCTATGTTAACCTCAAGCATGTCGCCGAGCACCTAAATGTTTTGGGTCAGGGTGTGCCAAGTTTGAAGAGGAAAAAAAGAAAAGAAGGGATGTTTGGTCTCAAACAATGTGGTTTTCATTTACTGTAAACACCTTTCACATTCGGTGATACGTTAGTAACACAACTGTACACCAAGAGGCCAACACTGAGGCTGTGGTAAATCCGAGCAGATGTTTATCACGTTTTCCCTTCACACCTACTCAATCCCTTTAGAGAAACTTCATTATACGTTATATTTACTGTAATTGTTGTACAGGATACAATGAATATTACTCTAAAGTATGAATAATTATGATTTAAAAAAAACATATACACATAAACAAAAAACTGAAATAAGGCATTATACTGACATTTTCGTTTTTTATATATAGTCCTGTTTCACAGTTCACAGGAAGTGCTATTGAAGAGGGGAAAACATTCTTCCTGTCCTGCCTAAATTACTTGCTGAATCCTCTGATGATTAGACTTTTTTTTTGACACACCGCTTGTTCACTTCTTTTTAGTATTATGCAAGTTTGCATCATAATTTACAGTAAACTAACGTAAAGCCTACTCTACAGTAATAAGTCATATACACAAAACAAGTTGTGTGAATTAAGACTTCCCCCCGTTTACAGGCAGGAGTAAAGTTCACCACTCTTCGGTAGCACTGTGAATCATGGTTTGTACTTCAGACTCCGAGAAGTGTGATAGAAGCGTACAATTCCAAAAGTCCAAAGTGTCTATACAAACTACATAATGGGGGTTCTGTATTGAATATCACCAAAGAAAGAGGAAATAATAGTAGACCTTTATAATAATTGTGTTTTCCTTTACCCTCCATTCTTTCGCTTCCGTAGAAATTTACTCAGGCCATTTTGTTTCCTAAATTATGTCAACATATATTTATATTCTACTGCTAGTGCCTACTGAACCTTAGTAAACACATACAAAAGCATATTAGTGTGCTAATTTACTGAGCGGCTAATCAAGTCGAATTTGGATTAGCCAGCTATGGTGTCACATACTTTCCCAGGATTCCTGTGACATGCTAATGAAGCCTTTTGTTTTGTTGTGATAGGTTTTTGTTATGTGTTGTAAAAAAAATAAAAAGGTGGGGGGGGGGGTTCTTCAGCAAATCACAAGATATATAGAATAAATGAGAGTCTCTTTCTCAAGGATTAGCCGTTTGATTGGTATACTGAATAGATGACAGCCCAGTTGAACCTCGAAATCCCTTCATCTGATTGGCTCATAAGCAGGTGTTTGAGAAATGGAATCCAGTCACGGTTCTGTGCCTTTTCCAACCTCATCCAGAATCATTGTTTAAATCAAAGGTTCTCAAAGTGGGGATGGGACCCTCCGGGAAGTCGAGTGGAATGGTAAGATAGCGAAATGCAAGATATTTGTTGCATTTTACAAAAAGTGTATCATCTTATATATGGATTTATCAGCTTAGCATTTAGCTTGCAATAGGTGACTATACCTTTAAACATAACTCAAAGCCTTCCCTCGCCCATTCTTGAACTCATGTCCTACTGCATATACATGACTTTGAAGTATACAAAAAATGGAAGCACAGCCACTGAAGGTAAATTACCTAATCAGGGATGGGAGAATGAAGGGGAGGTGTGGAGGAGGTGCTTTGGAGGGACATTATTTGCTGTTTGGCAAGGTAGAAGCTTCTGAGATGGTATATCATTCCCAAAGGTTAGTGGTACGACAGTGTTTACAGTATTGTGCTATGCTCTGTTCTAGATTTCAATAAACTGCACTACAATACTGTACAGGATTCACAAGAAAATGTTTATCTTGACCATTATATGACATTTAGCAAAGTACTGAGTCTACTAAACTACTAAATCATTTGCCAGGTTGATTTAGGAAAATTACATTGTTTTGAATGATTTCATTAAATCGGATAGTCCGACTTTAATGTGACCATTAAATTGATTAGGACTGAAAACAAATGATAGTTATGTAACCTTATTGGCTAATAATTTGGAATGTTAATTTGGAAAAAATGACATTAATTAGAATGATGTTGCTGGTCCTACTTACACAACCACTGAAACACGTTCATGCTGTTTAGATTAAGAAAGAGATTTTCCCACAGAAATGGCCAAGTTCGCTCTCCCATTGCATTTGAAAGGGATGTAAACTGCACAAATGGAATTTAAACAGCTTAGGCCAAAACGACTTTTAGAATTAAGTCCCTCCTGCTCCTGACCATAAAATTACCCTTAAAGCAATCTTGGGTCTCCATAACGGTCTAAATGAGCAATCTACCGCGGTTTAGAGTGGCTCACAGGCCAATCAGCGTTGGCGGAACCCGCTGATTAAATGCTGTGAGTGGAGGATAGAACCCTATAGATTCTACATTGTGGACAGAGTATGAAACATTCAGATAATAGGTTACCATCACTGAATTCGTTTTTGTGGGCAACTGGTGAAATGTGCCCTTTTAGAAATGGGTCCACCCTATAGGTGCAGGTCTGTGGGTGCATGCATACGTGCGTCCGTGTTAAGGGACTGTGTGTGTGTGTGTGTGTGCACGCCCACGGTATGTTTGATGTGTGGAGGGTCTGTGTGTGTGTGTGTGTGTGTGTGTGTGAGGGGCTGTCCAAACAGGAAGCGACAGAGTGATACAGACACTGGGCAGAGTCAGTGTGACCGGAGAGAGAGGGAGCCCAGGCCCAGGACAGCACATTTACATAGGCCGACGTGTGGGAAGAGCATGATTAGAAACAGGAGGGAGAGAGAGAGAGAAAGAGAGAGAGAGAAAGAGAGAGAGAGAGAGAGAGGAGGTTGGCTGCTGTGTTTCCCGTTAAGCTTGGCAGTGGTCTCAATGGCTGTGGTCGTACAACATCGTCGCAACCTAGAAACATCAGTTCCCTTTGTGGTTCGTTTGACCTAAGTGTCAGTTTTTTGTCAATTAAAAAAGATTTAAAAGCTAGGGTGGGTTTTTTGATAATATTTTTTTTGTAATATCTATGTTAAAAAATCAAGAGATTCACAAACTACAGAGTTGATTTTCATTGGCTATATGTTGCTGAGTAACAAATCCTATGTTGATTATCGTTGGAAAAAAGAGGAATAATTCCTCTTTTAACATATTTTGACTTAATTGGCTTAAAGATCTTAGAACAAGAGATTCACAAACTAAACAGTTGATTATCGTCAGTTATATGCTGCTGGGGAACAGACATAATACCTATTTTGTTATATATAGACTTAAAGATCATAGAACGAGATCCCCAAAGTAAACAGTTGATTATCATCGGCTATATGCTAATGCAGTGGCTACAGGTTGTGTGAGCATGCCACCATTTACTGATGAACACAAGTAAACAAGCAGCAATCCCAGGGGTCCTTCACAACACGCCTCTACATACCAGAGGCGTCGCCATGGCATCCCTCAATTGACAGCAGGTTGAGGGGTTTTGTGGGAAAAGAGAGCATTTGTTCCTCATTTTAACTAAGATAATGAGTCCGGTTTAACAGGTTCGGATGAGTGAGTGACCTCTCAGAGCCCCTTTAGCCGGGGGGAAGACTGAGAACATGACGCAAATTCAAGCTTTTCCCCCTCGTGCAGACAACAGCTGTTTATGATTCCAATTATTGATTCCTGAAAATTATTGTTCCAAATATTTTATTATCAACTTTTGTACTTTTAAGTTTAGCACACACACACACACATTATCTGAACTAGTACATTTCTAATTTAAAACAACCATTGTTGTTATAATCAGGTGGTGAAACACAGGTAGCCATGCTAGCTATCACTATGCTACTGTAGCTATTGTCATGGTAGCAATCACCATGCTAGCTATTGTATCACCATGGAAGCTATCGCCGTGGTAGCTCTCACCATGGGAGCTAACACAATGGTAGCTATCGCCGTGGTAGCTCTCACCATGGGAGCTATCGCAATGGTAGCTATCACCATTGTAGCTATTGGCTGCGGTAGCTATCGCCGTGGTAGCTATCGCTGTGGTAGCTATCACCATGGGAACTATCGCAATGGTAGCTATCACCATTGTAGCTATCGGCCGCGGTAGCTATCGCCGTGGTAGCTATCGCTGTGGTAGCTATCGCCACAAGCCACCTGTGTTCCCCCCCCCCCCCTTTCAACTGTTGTCTCTGTTTGTATCTGACGTGTTCATCTCTGGTCTCTCTCCAAGTGGTGAGGGTGGACCCCCAGGCCGATGATCCCCACGCCGAGGTCTGAAGACATCGAAGGAGGGAAGAGGAGGAGGAGGAGGAGGAGCATGCCAAGCAGGGCTCTCACAACGTAGATGAGGAGGGCTGCAGACTTTTACTGAAGTGGAGTGGGCGGTGGTGGGAGCACAGAAACTGACTGGGCGTCGCCGCTCGCCATCGCTCCCTGGCACTGACTCGGCTCAACGCCTGCCCCGCCTCTTCCCTCAGAGACCTCCCAGCGCTGGAACCATTTAACCCAGGGAGGGGGGGCGGGGCGCGAGGACTGTGAGCGCCCACCCTCCCCTTCTCCGGGGTCCACCTCTGTCAGCTGTGCCTCTGAACATTACCCACCACTACTCCGGCAACGGATAAAGCAAGCCGCTAACACATACAGTAGTAGTAACACATTATGCCAAGCCTTCACGTATTAACATGAATAGCAACGTTATAACGAGTACAATATTACATAACGAAGGATTCACTAACTGCCAAACTAATATCCTCGGACCCCTTCAATTATGTTTTGATTTATATGCTATTATCACATCATCACTAGCCATTAAATGTTTGTGCCTGAAAGGTAGACAGGGAGAATAAATAGTAGAAGCTAATCTTTTTTTTGTTTTGTTTATTTGTTTGATTGTGCCTGAAAGGTAGATTGGAAGTATATACAAGTTCATGGTTTTTTTTATATCTCTGTCAGCATGTTTATGTTTGTCCACGGTGTCAGTCCTGAGGATAAGAGGAGCATTTTCAGTGTTATCGATTCACACCTCCGACTCTCGTTTCTGCAGGCTCCCAGTCTAAGATAATCGTCCCCTTGTCCTCTACCACTTTTAAATGATTCAAATTGACGTTTAAGTGTGAAGATGTGAGGCGAACACACACCCAGGGATGACGCATTGAGTCATTGTAACGACCCCCCCCGACCCCCCGCGGTGTCCCTGAGGAGAACCAATGATTATCGACCGCCTCCACCTCCCAAGAAATAAGATGCGTGTCAAGGTAACACGTGACACCCCGCTTGGGTTGTCGAGTGCTATTGGACGACACCTGCGCAAGGTCGGCATCTAAAGTAACTGACTGTGCGCAAGCTAACTCCCTCTCATTGGTTAAGGCAGATTCTGTTTGCTAACCGCCATGCTCACACACACACAGGCAGGCACACACACACACACACACACACAGGTGACCAGAACCGTATTACAGCGCAAGGTTGTAATTACATCACCTTTTCAGCTTCGTTTATTCCCCCCCACAACCCCCCCCTTCTCGTAGTCAGGGGGCTGCGTTAGGCAACTTGGCCAAGGCCACTGACATGTACTGTGTTGCCACGGCGAAGATGGAAGCACTTAAGTCCACATGCCGCGTTTATAGGTCCGTGTACAACAGCGCACCATGAAGCCTGTAAACAAGGAAAACGAACTAACTGTAGCGTAATAAATGTTGCTGTAGGCTAGCTTCACCCCCACCCCAACCCCTTCCCAAATGCAGATATAATGTAATGATGTTGTCCATAGATCAATAGAGGTTTTCTGAAAATGTACAGTGCTGTAAAAAGTCCAACTGTCACGTTATCGGGAGGAGGGAAGCTAAGGCACTATGAGTCAAACTCAATTAGAAATGCATTAGCTCCACATAATTCACATACTGTATTTGTAGACATCTGCGGGCATTTAGGGAGTAAGAGGTATTAAGTGTTCAATCGAAGGAAAAGAGAATGTGACGAGAGACCGAGTGGGCTGACTTGGTCACCGATCATTCAGTTAGAGTAAAGATCAACTGCACACTAAAATGTGTTTTTTTACTGTAGCTGTAAACTAAATGATAGGGTTGAACTGTGATGAAACGCATCAATGCTGGTGTTAAAATTGACAAAATTGACATTTTTATAAGTCTCCTTTTATTTTATGGGTCGAAAATGCCTCAACACGCAACAATCTACTGTCTAAAATCATTACAATTAGGTCATTTAGCAGACGCTCTCATCCAATGAGTACAGTTATTACATGGAGCAGATAGGGGGGTTTGGCATCTTGCTCAAGGATGCTTACAGGTAGGTCAACTTCGGGGTTTGAACCCACAACCTTCTGGATGGGAGTTGAACACCCAGACCACTAGACCACCCTGCCCCCAAATCAACCAGTGCTTGATGTATGTTCGCAGTGTTGGCACAAAAATAGTATGTTCCAAGAACCCCATTACTTGAGCAATGTCATTCCACTGCAAGAATCCAGTCTAGAACCCTTAATTTGCAAAAGCGTTTGTCGACTGTGGAAAATATCCACTTTCCGAGTTCCGCTTTCGACTTTTACTCTCGGAGTTCCAACTTGACGCAAAACTCGTCACAGAAATCGAATTAGGTCACGGTCCAAAACGTTACACTGTTGGAGTGTATTTTGTAGTATACTCAAAATACCCATTAGCCTCCCCCAGAGAGAAATAGGGGGGCAAATGTATGATGAAACCCATGGACCTACACATGTCAGGCTCTTTCAAAGTTGAACCGTAAAATCCCACACAGCCTTTATTTGTTTTGAGGGAGGCTTACGAACATAATACGTGTCGCTGAGGACTGTCTCCAAATAAAAGGGCAGTCTTTTGGGCACATGGCATATTGGGTTTCTATGAGCATATGGTACCAGGGCCTAGAAACTCCCGCACACACACACACACAATTCACACTATTGACAGGTGGTGTGACTGACCTAGGTCAATCAGTGACAGTGGTCGTGAAGTAGGATGCACTTGTTAATCGACACCGTCTCATTCGTGTGAGCAGAGGCGGAAAATAAACTGGATTACCCATTGTGAGAATGCGCAGCCACTTCTGAATAGAAACAGAAATATGCAAGCTCTTTTCAAGGACATGGTTTTTAAGTTTTTATCCCCTCAATTATTTATTTTGTACATTTCTTTTTATAATTTTTTCTTATGCTGTAGCATTGCTCTATTTTGAAATCAGTATTTTTTCTAAACCTGTTCTTTGGTAGCACTTAATAGATGTGATATAAACACGCCAAAAGAGTGTGCTACAGTTGAAGTGCCTGTTTTCATCATCAGGTGTGTGTGTGTGTGTTTTGTTTTTGATTCGCTTATGTTACGACGAGTGCATTTGTTTGCTATGTTAATAGCTAGGTAAAGGTTTTTCTTTCAGTTATACCTGAGTTTATAGGTACAATACCTTGCATATGTCTTGATTCTTTGAGGGTTTATTCAACCAAACTACATCCAAGAGACGGTGACAGCTAACCACAGCCACTGTACTGTGTGCACTTATAGAAACTATAATTAGTTGCCATGGCAAACTGCTTTTATGTTCAAAAACATCCCGGCTTTGTCACTGAAGGAGCATTATACAGTTAAATACCTACATTATGAGACGTATATTTACTGTAACAAACACATACATGTATACCGTCCATGTGGAATTCACTTCTACTGCTCGAAAGTATGCACACACGTACATTGCATGTACGGTAAGACTTTACCGCGTACAATTACTGTACCTCTTGCAGTACGATTATGTAATGGTCAAATGAGAGGTTCACTGTGAATCTATGTAAAATTATATACTGTACAACACTAAGATGTTTCAGAACCTGAACGCTGAATGTTACAAGTACTTATCTACTAATGTAAAATACATTATGTAAATGTGAATTTCTTAGAGATACAAATACACTATAAAATGTTGGAAAAAATTAGATGAAACAACTATAATACAAATAAAGAGAAGTGTCATTGCACACGCGTCATTTCTTTTTTCCTACAGTACAACACACGTCAAAAACGTTTTTACTTTAATAACTATACAGACTAATTCATTACAAAGGCAAATATTCAGTCAAAAAAAAAGGCCTGTACGGACAGTGGTGTGTAGTAAAGGGTAATGTTCATGGGTGTTTAGATGATATAGATGCTTGAAGTGATACAGTTTATGTCTGTAACTTCTGGCATTGAAGTAATTGGTGATCAATTTTAGCTTATAGAAAAATGTAGAGAGCACTGCATCGGTTTGTCATCAAAAAACTTCAGTAGTATATTTGTGAAGGACACAAGCATGTATTGTATGTCCATTGAAAACAATATGTATGTAGAACATGTCAGGTTTAAGAAAATGCTTTTTTTGGGGTATGTATATACAGTATCGTATTACATGTGTTTTGTTCCATTTACAGATAAACTGAAAAGCAGTTGCAGGAACCTCAAGCAAATAAAAATATAAAGAAAAAGCCACAAAGTATGAAAAATTGGGACCATCAGCTAAACCACATTCAGGAGCAGCAGGACCATATGTGAGGGTCCACTGGACTCAGATCTGAAATCTGGGTCTGTTCTCTGCAGTCTTATCATCACTTAAGGCTATGCGGTTCTCCTCTTACAGTACGCGTGAGCAACACATCCCCAGAGGCAGAACATGTGGAAATATACAGTTACTGTTGTACTGTGCGGTTCCTAAAAATAAAACATCCTCTCTAACTCCAACGTTATCAATCTAAGCAGAGTACAGTTTAATAACTAAAGCAACTGTCTTATTTTAATTAAAAGCTCTGTCAGGCCACAGTAATGTGAACATTAATAATTCTGAGGAAGGAAACCAGACCATGAACAAGCATTTGCTGGATGCGTGACGGCAGTTGTAATGAGAAGGCAGGATTTGAATAAAAGACAGAATGAACCTCTATTTTGTCTCAAGATACATCATGGCCATGGTTCATCTTTACCAAATAAACAGTAGAAATATGTCTTACATGTATGTTTTATGTAACAGAACAAACAGGGATATGTACTGTAAGGAATAATGTGTGCTGTAGAAAACCTGGGGATGAACACAAACTGATTTAATGATTTTGCAAAGGACAATCAATCATTTATCAGTTAACGGTATAGCAGCTATTGCAAGCTAATTATGAGCAAATACATTTTTGTCAAATTCACGAAGTATCTCCTCGCATTGAGTTTGAATTAGCAAGCATTCTCGAGAATCACGGACCCTGTCTTTACTGAAAGTAATTTGCCACCTTCAGGCCACAGCTGACACAAAGCAACGTAGCTTCAGGACTCTTCCCTCCCTCATTCAAAACACCAACAGCTTTCTGAGAGACGCAGGCAGCTGTTTGCAGATGACTTTGGCCTGCAACGTCGCTCCATCAATCATCGTCAGATAGCAAGTCGAGGAGACATTTGTAGACGGGAAACTTTGTGTGTGCATGTGTGCGTGCGTGCGTGTGTGCGTGCGTGCGGACCATGAGGAACTCATCGGTCCACAACCTATTAACACGTAAGTAAATAAGCCAAACCCCCGCTACATCCTACAGTAGATCCAAAGTAGCTAACATCCCACCGAGCTAGACCACCCTGTCACAAATCAATTACTTTTATATAAAAAAGCACGGGGGGAAACAAGATGAGAAAATACAACTGGGGGCTATATGGAGAGCAAGCACAGGGCCCATTCTATGGTATTATGGAGACCAGCTGTGAAAGACTTGTCCCGTAACCACACCACCCACCACTCCCCTCAATGGCTAGTCTCTGGAGGATAGACAGCCCACCTACTTCACGCAAATGAGTTACGCCCAGAACCGTGTCCACGGCGTATAAATCACCGTTTTGAATCTCTTATTAACTTGGCAGAGCTTCAATATCGTTCCGTACCCGGGGTACCATCAAAGAAGGCGAACAGAATATAACAATATGTTGTCGTCGGTTGCTGTAATGCGACACAGAATTCCACACTAATCATGTAATCCTATAGTGCAAATAAAGTTGTGTGTTCATCACCACAGCTGCTCCTCGCATTATTACGTGAATTATGAATAATGTGTCAAAATGTAAATAAACAGCACAATTGATGTTTAAAAGGTTTATTTCGGAAACTCATATTGTGGTCAAAACATTGTCGTTTCGGTTATTAACTCAGAGAGCACATGCTTCACCAGGCGCTCCTGCGTACAGCCACGTGCACGTTTGAGCGCGGTTGTGTTTGAGCAACGCATAAACAGTGAGCTGAGCTGGGCTGTTTAATGCGGTGTTCTGGGGGCAGTGTATGGCAATCAAGGTCTACGCAGCTCTGAGTGTGTCAAAGTGTTGACCTCTGTATCTCTGGGGAAACCGCATCTGGCTTAGTAATGAATTCTACTTCTTCTTCTGGAATTAAATAGTGTTGACAGTGTGGCTGACTATTGACATATCAGGGCAAGAGCCATGGGAAATTAATTAACCTAAAACCGACTAACGTAACTGCCACCACATCAACAGAGAGACTGCTTTCTTTAGGGGGAGATTTCTCGTTTTTATTGCTGCCCCCCCTTTCCCCCTGGACATTTCCTTGTGGAGTTTATTAAGTCATGCGAGTCCAACTCTGTATGTACGCGGTCATGTAGCCAACAGTGAGTTGAAGCCCGATGGAAGCGCAGTTGTGGCATAGGTGATGGAGTATTCACTCCCGAGGAGAATCGCTACATTTTGTAGTTAAGTAGTCTAATTGAATATGATATTTCTTAGCTCTGTTTCTTAGCCCAGAGCCCAAACTCAAAGAAGATTAAATTCACAGCTTAGGGTCTCAAATATTGATAAGCACAAATTAACAATTCATTAAATGAAATATATTTTACAACACCCTTTTCTCATATCTACAATTATTGTGGAACACTATATTGTAACTGAATGTCCACTCATCCTATCTCATCTCAGCCCCTTATATGAAACAATTACCACACAACTCTTAAACAATAACTGCACTTTGCTAGCAGTTTACAGTATAAGTGACAGTTGCTACAGGCAAAAGACAGTACGTAGCCATTACATTAAGGTCTGGCCTTGTTTCCAAAGACCTGTAAACAATACGTATTTGACAGTACAATTTGCTTGCTTTCATTCAGTTCTTCAACTGCTGCCGTTCGTTTCATTCACACCTGGGACGAGACTCTCCAATCGCCTCTATTATTTATTTGTTTCTCTTTAAACAGAAGGTGTGAAGAAATAGAATAGACAGGAATAAATTGCCAGAGAGAGATTTTTTGTTTCGACACAGCTGGGGCTCTGAGAGATGTTTGGCAATATTTGCACAAGCCTGCATTGCGATTACACGGTGAGACAAAAGTTCTGTTCTTCATTAGTCCTTAACAATAATAGTTTGGCTTGTCATCCCAGAGAGGTTATTCATATATCCAGTGCATATTTTCCCCCATTCACATTTCAAATCTGCATAGACAAACAGGCCCAGACATTTGCATTAGAAAATGGGACCAGCAGCTTATTTTCCCTCACAGAGGCAGCTGTGATATACTCATTCGTCAATGGAATGGCTGGTAGACCAGAGAAACTACAGAGAGGATATGCCACTTAAATCACTTTGAATGGAGATATATGGGAGAATTCTGAAATGATAACAGTTGGAGGCACATATCCCGCCCCTCCCCCCAAACGAGCCAATCATCTGATTTATAACTGTCAAGCATTTACCTATGTAACCAATCGTGTTTGCAAGCCAACTGTTGCGCATGGGTATAAAAATAAGTATCTTATAACCTGTGGATAAAAACGTTTTTCTAAACCTTATTTTGGGGCCAAGTCACCAATTGTTTTAAGCTAATTTCTCAACACCGGAGGTTCCCGCTTTGGTCACTCTTTTGCTGTTCTAAGTAGTTGAAGGTGGTCACCTAATAACCTGCTAATGCACAAACTTGTTTAAATGTTTATGTTCGAATTGCTCATAGCCTACTGTGCTGTTTGCTATCACGTACGTGATATTAAGCTATGCACTTTTCAATATGAACATGCTACACGTTAGCAGTAAGATTATCCACAACTCAATCATTCATTCATTCAGCATAATTGTTTATTGTTAATTGTTTGTATGTAAAATCCACTAAGACTTGTGGCATAAATCAGGCTTATCAGGAAAATGTTAAACAATGTGTGGGGCACAGCTGGCTGTGGGGCTCTGCCTACTGTATGGCTGGCTGTGGGACTACACAGCTGCTGTGGGACTATTCCTATGGCTGGCTGTGGAGCTCACATGGCTGACTGTGGAGCTCATATGACTGACCGTGTGGCCCTTCCTAATGGCTGACTCTGGGGCCTTTCTTATGGCTGTCTGTGGGACTATTCCTATGACTGGCTGTGTGGCCCTTCCTAATGGCTGGCTGTGGAGCTCACATGGCTGGGTATGGAGCTCACATGGCTGGGTGTGGAGCTCACATGGCTGGGTATGGGGTTCTTCCTATGGCTGGCTGTGGAGCTCACATGGCTGGGTGTGGAGCTCACATGGCTGGGTATGGGGTTCTTCCTATGGCTGGCTGTGGAGCTCACATGGCTGGGT
>JAODLL010018139.1:14945-26888 GCA_026546735.1 Forbesichthys agassizii | reverse complement strand
CACTATGAAGTGGCAACTGATTTTGATGTCCCTTTGGTGTTATAATGATGTTTTTCAGAATTCCTTCTCCCCACTGTAATTTAAGAAAGTACTTGAAGCGTGGTGAATGCAGAGGCAGAGAGAATGGTATATTGGTAGTTGGTTATTTCCCGCCAGTGTATCAATAGCTACAAAGACATCTCATGTTATTACGTCAAATTCTCTGGGGCCAATTTCTCTGGGGCTTGGGAACAAATTAAACGTTTATTATGTTATCATTCTACAGTACTACCTGTATTGTTGTGTGTTATTATCTGTAGAAAACACAAACTGGTGCTATACAAAATAAACACGTGGATTTATTTTGCCATAACCCGTTATTGACAGTGGTAAGAGTCCTCAATATTTCCATGTCAGTGTTAAATTAAACCTAACTGCTCTGCTAGTTTGTGTGTGCGTGTAAGTGAGTGAGTGAGTGTGAGCGAGAGCTTTGCTCACTTATAATGATTGATAGAACTGTATTTGTCCAGCATAATTTTAAATATTGCTGAAAGAAATCTCCAGTCATGTATATATCGCAGCCTAGTCTTTGTGGGCAAGTGTGCATAGTACAGTTCGCATGGATGGACAAACATGCTGGAATCTAGGGTGGAGAGTCTATTTCGTACATTCTGGCAAGAAGCAAATAATAAACAGACACTTTTTTTCATAGTACTCTTGTATTGTGTGCAAACTATAAAAAGAATGGTTGATCCAATGTTTGTCCAAACTATTCCTGCATAGCATTTAAAGCTTTACGTTTCTCAGAACAAACTCAGGCCTTGGCATCGTGAAGAATCAAAGCAGTAATAACCTACCTTTTTATTTTGAGGGGTTAAGTCATGGGTGATGTGTCATGATGTGTTAGGCTGCTGATTCAGCCCACTAAACTATTGTGGTAAATACAAGACAAAACTGGTTCATCACTTGCCTGTGGTGGTCAGTGGCCCAAAGGGTGAGGGTGAAAGGGAGAAGAGGTAAAAGAAGGAAGGCAGGGAAACAAAGTATATAAAGAACAGTGTGTGTCTGTGTATGTGCATGTACACCGATTAGTCACAAATGCTAGTGGGAGAACGAGAAGTTCAAACAAAGTAGCTACTAGCTAGCTCAATAAATAAAAAAATTAAATACAAGAGACGTGCCTCATACCTAAAGTACAAACCGCAAACAGCATCTTGGAGCAGATGTTACACACTCCATGGACAGTTTTCTCTGACTTCCCACTGTCTGTAAACTATACTGCATTTTATGTCATCAGTGGACATTGACGACATATGATAGCGAGTTACGCAAGGCACTGGCTCTGTGTGTGTACACATACGGTGTACAGTGTGTGGGCTGTGCATGACCGGATAACAGCAAGACGAAGCAACGTAATAAGCAATATGCTCACTTGCTGTTGGAAGCCTTTTGAAAACGTAGAACGCAGACTACAGACTTTCAAAGGCGGTAATTTCGCCTCAGTCTCAACTGTCAGGATCTGGAAGATTAGGCTTTTCAGCAGCGCACGTTGTAGATTTCCAACGTTTCTGAGATACATTTAAGCTTTAGAGTACTCTTATTAACATACCCTGTAGAAAATACAACACTGCAAACTAGTGTCAGTGCAGTGAGCACTGAGGAAATATTCATAATCAATAACAACCCTCATGAAGTGTCTGTGATTCCTGCCTCATTTACAATCCTGCTGTGGCTCCAATGCAAACAGTAACATTGAAAACATTCACATGCTGGAGGAAAATGAACATACACGAAAATAAAATCTGCCAGTCTGGAAAAATAGGGACAGATTAATTTAGGTTATACTCTACAGAAGAAATTCGTAAACATACATTTAAGTTTGATATCATTTTCCAGTGTCCCTGCATCACAACAGGTGTCATATTTAAATATCTACACCAAATATGGAGTCACTTTTACATTTGTCATGTAGAATAAATAAATGAGTGGGGCTGTGGTGCTTAAATACATGTTCCTAAAGTATCTGGCCTCTAGTAGCTAGCTCTCAAGGAATGCTATATGTTTCCCCTGAAAAGATCACCACCCCCACCCCCAAGAGAGTTTACAGGGTTCTTTTATTGAGGTAGTGACATTAATTTAAGAGGCTGAATACAGTAATACTCTTTATTTTTGTATTTTATATACTTTATATTATTATACAATCGTGCATAATGCACCAGCAATGAATCACTTTTTTTTTTTTTGGGGGGGGGGGGTAAAGAGTAATTTAGTCAGTAATACAGTAGGCTCTACAGAAATATGAGGTCTGCTCCGAACTGCGCTGAAGCGGTGTTCTAGATGGTTTCTCATCTGTTGATGTCGCGAAATGAGTGGATGAGGCGGCAGAAACCAAGCGCAGGTTGGGCTTAACAATGAATTTAATTATCAAAAATATAGCATGCACTCACCAGAACAGCAAACAATAAACGACAGAGACAGGGAGAAACACACGGATACATATACTCTACCTAATTAGGGGAATGGGCACCAGGTGTGTGTTATGACAAGACAAGCAAGGGAGTGAAGGGAAACCCCAGGAAGCATGGCAGGGCCATCAAGCCATGACAGTTGACTAGAGCTTGGCACTGTATTTAGTTAGCGGAGACAGAATACAGGGCACAAAGCCAGGACAAACGCTAAATGGGATGCATGGAATTAATCACACAAATAGGTAATTCACAAAAGGTAATTCAGAGCAATTTCCGAGCATTTGAGAGCACATTATCATACTGTAGCTTAAAGAGCAGATGCTTTGAGTCACGTTTATGGCTTTTAAGAGTTATTAGATATCTTCACTTTAACCATGCTCATTTCCCAAGATAGCTTAACAAATTAGACTGTATCGGTGAAACAACGTATGATTTCAATTCACATTGCATGTACAGTGTAAACAAAGACTAGGATATGATTGGTACCAACAGAGTGAAGAGGCTTGGAGCAGATGTGAATGCTAAGAAGAGGGGGTGTGAAGTTAGAAACAGATAGAGTAATGGCTCGACTGTGATGCCTCTGGAGTGTGTTGAGGCACATTGGGAGGCCTTATGTAAGTATCTATTAGAGTGGGTGAGCACACAAGGCTTTTTCCATGGATAATGTACGCTTCGCTCTTTGATGCTATAATTTTCCTACTCCATGGCCACAGAGAGAATAGATAGCATAGTCCTACAGTACAGTGATGTTCATGCAGATGTCGATTTAACGGATGTACAACGGCTTTCAATATCCAAGTTCTGATGTTTCTGATATTTTGCAACACCGCCTGGAAGACAGTTATGCAGAAAACATTCCTGGTTGCCTCCCACTCTTCCACAGTTATGAAACCAACTTCTCATCTTGGCTACATAACAGCAGATGATTAGTGACTCATTAGGGCAAGACACACACAGCAAATATTTCAGACATTTACTGCCGCTTCTTCCTGAGGCACTTGTTAGCATTAAAGAATGAATGATTCAGAGCCAGAAATAAGAAATACTTTTTTTTCCCATCTTCAATACCATCTCTAAACTCCTACACTCAAAGTGTCCAAGCTGAAGGCTGGATAATGAGTCATCGGTTGAGATCTTCCATTATAAACTGTCTATGCAGCACTTTAATCTGGAGTTGAGATGCCTAGCGAGCATCCTGGGCTGACCCTCCCCTCTCCCATGACTCAATTAATCAAGTGCAACCTTTCACCCTTGGCTGTGTCGGTTAGAGTTAAGTTAACCGTTTGTTGTCAGAGCAGGCAGACAAACGCTACGCTAAACGTAACACAGGGCAAGTGCTGTTCATAGGGACATTTAGTACAAGATACATACTATCTACACTGAAAGGAAGAACATATTAAAAAGTGGTTTGTGTTTGAGTTTGTGTCTGCTTTGCTCCAGAAAGGCGTGGCTTCATCTGGGTCATCCGACTGGAGTTGGGGGCAAGACAGCTCCTTCAATGCTGTAGACCTTCAGCAACAGGCTGTAATGTCTCCTCTGGGGGATGGGAAGTGGCGGTGGTGTGGTCGGAGAATAGTTTACGTTGTCTAAGCATCAGAGTGTCTGGCAACTGCCTGCCTGCCATCCCTCAACCCCCTCAAGCAGACAAATGCAGTGTAATATTGTTCAGGAAGACCCGTCTCCTCCACCTCACCTTCTAAATGCAGTAGTGGGCATGTTGTTTATGCAGACTCAGGGCCATGGCCTCGTACGTTAGCGAGCGCAGCGTAAAAGCCAAAGTGTCGGGTGGATTCCCATCCTGCGCTTTGCTTTGCATTGTAGTTTTCATACATTTAAGGGAAAGGGTAAACATTTAAGGGAAAGGGTAAACATTTAAGGTTAAGGGTAAACTCTCCTTACGCACCTCTTCCCATTTGTTTGGGCGGCACTCCCAATCTGCCCTCGCCCATGAATGCATATGCATGAATAGGAAACGAACTTGCGGTCCTGTATTCTTTCAGCAGGTAGAATAGCGTTTTGGCCATGTAACAGGTTAATACGAGGCCCTCAGTGTTTTTTATTGATATGAAGCTACTATGGTGACAGTGTATCTGACAGAGGCTTCAAAATGAACCACCCACGCACCCTTCTCTCACCCTCTCCCCATGCTATATTGTCAGACTCGTTTGGTTCATTCACACTGGCTTTTGTTCCTTTATCAATGCAGCGAATCGCACAATAATGGGTATTGACAGGTAGAACGAGCTTGGCTGAAGAGAGAGAGAGAGAGAGAGATGGGTGAGTGGGCTCTTAAACAGCGTTTAGATCATTAAAATAATTTGTGGTTGTGGAACCTTATTTCCTGCAAGCTAAAATTTGTCCAGGCTTGCCTACACGACAGTTACCCACTTTACATCTGTGAAGTAAACGGCCCTATTAGTCTTATTTGAACATGACACAAGGTGTGAATACCTGATGTTCATGAAAATCTAACATAATTACAGTGTAGCGTATTTTGACTTGGAGAGAATGGTTCTTCTGTAATCATTTTTATCCGGTAAAATAATATTCCTGAAAATATAACAGAATAGTGAGAAACATTATGCAAAGGCTAAAGCCTGATTTGCCAAATACCAGACTTCCTTGAGAAGTTCTGCAAGAGTGTTGTAAGTTACACATTCTCAAACCAATAATAAGTCATAACTTCCTGAAGAAAATTGTGCCATTTCTACAGCTTTTTGTATATTGCCACCTTTCATTTTAGAGAATATCGCTACGGCGCCAAGCTCAGGCCAAGTGGATTATTGCTTGCTTCGCTACCTCGTTGCCCACATACATTCTGGAGCCGCGTTTCAAAGTCTGTACGTAACTTGTCTGTACGAAACTTGTCGTACAGACGGTTAATACACAAGTGCGGTTAATAGACAAGTTTATTTCTAGGTTTTGTGTCGCTGGTTATGGAATATGCTTGTGATCTGATAATGCAATGTTGTAATGACAAAAAGTGAATGCCGGATAGAAAGTGGCACCCTTCTTCGGTGTGGGCGATATTCCCACGAGCGGGCTTTGTTGTTTGCACGTCTTGCCGAAGTTGGTGTGGGCGTTTTTTCTATGGGATCGGTGTTGGAGCGGGAACCTGTTGTGCAGAAACTTCTGCTGGGGTTTCTTTGGTCTACTGGCTTGTTTGTCCGCATTTGACTGTCTGTTCCTGTATACAGACTGTGAGAGGCAGCAATGCGCTTTGCTTGCGCCTATTCTTACACAGAAGAAGAAGAAAGTGGCACCCGGATAAGGAAAATTATTTGGCCTTTTTTGAGTGCAATCCAGGTAAATCCCTCTGGCAGTAGTATAGACTTTGAGTAGGAAGCTGCACAAAATACACATAACTTGAGCATGTTCACGTATCTCCTGCAAGCACATATATAAGTCAAGTCAAATGTATTTATATAGCCCTTAATCACATTGCAGCCTCAAAGGGCTTTACAACCTACATTTCACATGGAAACAAACAACCCCCCTTTAACCTGCTCCTCCATATTAATAATGCTATTGTTAATAGCAAACAATAGTAACCTACCATAATTTACGTAGCTTAGCTAGCGCATATCGGTATATTAAAGTGGTTGGCTTCCTACTTTTTTTTTTTTTTTTTTACATACAAATGCTTCCAACCCGATGACGTAACATTGAATAAATTACGGTTAATACACAGGTGGGGTTAATAGACAAGTTTATTTCTAAAAACTTGATAAAATACTGACCTGCGGTTAATATGTGGTTTGATTAATAGTCAGGAAATTACGGTAACATACATATGGGTGTATTTGAAATAAATCTGATTCTGTCCTGTAACCAATGCTGTTTTGTTAATGTGTAAAATGGAGACGAATGTGAAACTGAGACAATTAGGCCTAGTTTGTCATAAAAAAAATGTAAGATGGTTCAAAATTGATTATGATGGAATATTTTAAACCCTGCCCGTCAAAATGATGGACAATAATAAAGTTTATCTCAACCACTGGCAGCCATTCAGAAGCGAAGTGTCCTGTGTCGTTGATTTTTTTGGTTGCAACAAACTAAACAGAAATGCAGAAAGCACCAAATGATTGGCAAGGCTTAACGGCATTTAGAACCTTCACAGAAGGTCTAAAATAGAAAAGGCGCATATTTGTAGCAGAGCGAAGGTCGTGGTGCTTTGGTGGTTCACTTGCATTGACTAGAGCTCCGTGTCGCAGCCACGCAGAACGTGAAACATACACGCCTGGTGGAAAACACGGGTAACAGCCAAATAGTTGTGTAATGTTACACAACCTCCATTACAGCTTGGAAGATTTATAATACAAAGCATAACATCATCAACTTTCCAAAACTTCACCATCACCTTTACTCATTAATAATTATGTGCATACATTTTGTATTATAAATCCTCTCTCTTTCATTCTCAGCCTGAATCGGCCACCCCTGCACACTGTGCATGGCGCAAACCTGTTCAATCTTGCGTGCTCTCCGAGGACACTCCCTCGCGTCATACATGATTGGCAGCATGTGAACAGAGCATTGAGGAGCAGTGTGGTGTTTTACACACTATTACCATTGACATAGTTGGCAGCCTTTTGGTTTAAATTGAATCATTCAAATCAGCAGATAGCTCAGATAAGATTGGGAAAAAATAACATAAGATAACATAAGACATTATCGGCCATGTGCTGAAGAAACATCCCCCAGAAATAATGGAAAATACAGTTTATTGTGTTGATTGGACTAGAAGATAAGATTTATAAATCACACACACGCACGCATGCACGCACGCACATGCGCACACAAACAAAACTGTAGAGAGTCACCCAAGGACAGATTCTACCCATAGAAAGCAACCAATAGCTGTGCATACAATTAAGGCTGTTGTGCTCAGGCACCACCTACAGCCTCTGTAAGAGCACGTCTCGGTTATACTGTATAATCACTTATCAGCACACTTGCACTACTAGGGTGTCTCAGGATGCATTAACCACTCTATCTTAATGCCATGTGTGCAACCCTATTGTACGTCTACGACTGTGTGTGTGTCAAAGTCATACAAAGCATTGATAACGTCACCTCCAAAATACTAAATACTACAGACTAAAGAATACAAAAAAGGCACACTAACAAAACGTCTTGCCCCATATATGCAGTAAACATAATGTATTCACACTGAATGGGCCAATGACAAAGTTGAAGGAGATGTTTTCATTTGCACTTGCAAATCTAAATAACCTAATGTGTAGTTCCATGTGTTTTAAATGACAGGACAGTCAACAAATAGATCTGATCTCTCTGAATTTAGAGGGGACGCCCACAAGAGGCAGCTCTCGGCAGTGGAAATCGGCTACAAGTCCTTTACAATATAATAGTGTGACACTGACAGGGTCAGTAGCCTGGCCTGGCAAAGAAGATACGTTTAAAGGGGAAAACATTATTAGGCTGACAGAAAAGAGTCAACCTTCTCCAATCAATACAACACACACACACAGCTACTGGGGCACACCAGCTAATTTTGTATTATCATTAAACCAATGTCTAAATGTCTCTATGTCTCTTTCTTACTGGTGATTGAGCAATACCGACTCTATTCTGGAGCTCTGGCATACTTGTGCATATTTCAGAGCCATTCTGAGCGAATACCAGAACATGTGGCCAGTTTACTGGTAAAACCACGGTACCGTTGTAGTCAGAGGCCGGATTCCATTTCTTATTCCAGAGGTTATTTAGAGAAACATAGGTTAAGATTTGAGGTTAAGAACTTCGAGTTGAAAAGTTTGTTTATCAAATTCAAATGGATTCCCGAATGGTCTGGCATGGACATTTAGAACACTGGACAGAAACATGCAGTCATAGTCTAAGCACAGAAATTGGTTTTTATTTCACCTCTCAATCACCATTCCAAGAACATGCTCGAAACAAATTGCATGAAACAGTCTTTACCTGTGCCTGGGGACAGGGATATGGGATGAAGGGAGGGTGTGCCTCTCCACAGGTGGTGCGTTCCGACCTTGCGCTGTCTGGAAGCCGTTGGCCAGTTCCACCAGTTTCCCTGGGTTCCTGATATCCAAGTGCATATGACCATATGGCAGCTGCCTGTTTATGGTCGGGCAGTGAGTGGGACTGGCCCTCTTCAGGACCCCAGTGGACCCCGTTTCTCTCTGGTCCACTGGGCTACCATAACCAGTCTAGGAGACAAGTAAATAAGATTGCAAATTCAGTCGTCTCAAACATTAGGTGCAAAAACCATTATTTCTATTTAAATGATTGTTTATGATGATATTATACCACCAATATTATAGAGCATGCACTACAACCAGAATTGTATTACCATTCATTGCTACCTGCTGCTGTGTATTGGAACAATAGACTTGAAACTTGAAGATGTCAACCATTGGGCAATAGCTTCAACAAAACTGCATAAATGTACACAGACAATTATTCAGAAGAAAACGTATCTCCATTCCTCTGACGTACTGTGTTATTATATAGTCCTATGATGTAGACCTATACCTAATGGGTGTGTTAGATTGTTAAAGAATGTGTGCTGACTATCCTGATAGAAATGTAGGCTATTCATATTCCTGTAACTGTTTCTTCAATACAAATCTATTTAAGTTTTAATAAAAATCTAAAGCAGATCATAATATATTACTCAATCATATATCTTTAAAAAGAACAGAAGGCCAAAACTTTATAAATCCCCGTCAGTCCCTCCCAGTTCTTCACACCTCCTTCTCTCCAGCCGCTATGGGGGAGGGGGAAAGGCTTCTAGTTCGGAGTCCCTGCCCCTCCTATAAACTTTGCACGTAGTATGAGCTATGATCCGCCATTATCAGTTTGCATTCATGACACAGTTTGCAGAAGACCGTTAATTACAAAATAGCAAGTGGCAAATCACATCACACACATATTCAATGGGGTTTATGTTAGACTCTACGTAACAGTTAAATGTTGGCATAACAATAATGTCCATTTTCAAATCGTATTAACATTATATTATGAAATCGCAATAATACATACACACGCACACAACGAGTCGTGCTACTTTGCATAATAACATGTTGATGACGAGTTACTTGACATGTCCTACAGCCAGGCATCAGCCCAATAAACTGAATCACGTACAGTTGGCCAAATGTCACTTACTTTTTCCATGTCGCGCAACATTTCTCCTCCCGACGACAATCCATTCCCTTTAAGAAACGATTCCTTGCCTGTAACCTCCGACACACAACCGCCGTCCACCACGAACGCATAAAGCATAGAACCCGTGGCAGGCCCGGCAGTGCACGCCGGTATTAGCACGCTTTCGCCGGAGACGATACTTGTGTCGCAGACTGAATGACTGTCTGCACGGCAAATACAATCCGCGTGTGTCGATGCACAACTAACCCTTATTCCAACCGATGACTTGTCCAAAATACGTTTAGAATTCATATTCAGTGGGACTAAAGAAAGAAACCCAGCTTTCTATAGATTTTAGTGCAGATTGTTGGAATTAGATACATTTATCAATATTGTCTCGAGTTGATTGCTATATTCGTCTGTTCTACTCTACAAAAAGTTTTCCACCACCACCCAGGATATCCAAAAAGCCGACCGGTCAAGGGGATAAAATATTGTTTTGCCTCTTTTCTCCAAAAGAATACCACACCCCCTTCAATTCACTCTGATTGGTCCTCGCTATACATAAACATTCAATTTTGGCAAGCGTCCATCGTTATTCAGCTGCCTATTGGACGGTTTTGGTCTGTCAATCACATTTTTCTCCAAGTATTACTGGGGGTGTGTCGTTCTGTTTTACCGGCCGGTGTCTGTACGAGAGACTAGGAGCCGGCGAGAAAAGAAAATATCCTGTAGTCTACAGACTAAGGAAGTTAACTTACAACATTGGAGACATATACGAAATAAGCATTATATTTATTCATGTATCGATACAGATTTGCCCAGTTTTTTTGCATTTAAAAAAAGTATTTATATATAGGCTAATTATGTTTGCGGTGATAGCGAGCGATTTACACAAGCTGTAAACAGCTAGAAAATCCCACAACTCGTTGCGTGGATGGTAAAACGTATGCCGCCTACCTATTTTCTATAAGTCTTAGGCCGTATGACTTATTATTTAGTAGTTACTATATTACTTTTGACAAATGGACAGTTTTTAGATTATATTGTGTTTAACTGAAAGTTGAAATAAAAAATTGTAAAAAAAAATCCAGATGTAGCCAGCCTACTGTGAAACAGAAAAAGAATAATCAACCGCGTCAGCCAGATGCATATCTCGTAAGGATTAGGCTAGAATTTACCCTCTGCTATTATCTTATTGTTTTATGTATCTCTAACCATAAATGTGTACATAAGCATGCAGTTTGACCTATATAGAAAATCACCATCAAACATAGATCACTGACGATTGGCATGAGTGAGTAGACTATGTAAAAACACTGTTACATTAATTTGATATAGGGATTAATAACACATGAATTTAATGTGCCACTTTATTAGAAAAGTAAAAACACACTTTGAAGGTTAATATAAAATGTTACAATCTTTTGCATTGTATGCACTCTCACACTATATTATTATTATCATAATCATAAGTATTATACTTTTTTATTAAACCCTGTGCTTAAAGAACATACAATGTTGACTACAGCTTTCACAGCAGTATTGGCCCATATTAAGTAGATGACAATTAACAATAAACAGTATCTGAATCTGCATGAAAAGCATTATACATTTTGTATGCACAAATCACATTGTGTCTTTAATATCCATCCTTTTTTTGCCACCAAGTAAACTGCATACTGTATGTTACACTGGAACAACAACAGACTAGATTAAACTTTTTTTTTTAAATCATCATATACTGTTTTCATGTGCGCAATACAAAACTTTGTTGGTCAGTGTTGTACAGTGTCCAACAAAACATATAAAATCAGTGCTTCTTCTTCGGGAGAAAGAAAATGTCATGTACTATGCGAGAGCCAAACAAACGGTATCAAATGTGCAGAGGTTCTAGTCGGCACGTCTGTGCTTCACCTCAGCATTTGTTCAGGAGCTCAGCTGTTAGCCATCCCTCATATCAGACAGTGGTTGAGCCGATGGTTGCTTTGCTGGTATTGGATGGTCGGAAGGGTGATCCTAACTCTTGCTTTCCTCCACCGCTTATCACTCCCTGAATCCCCTAGATGTGGGCATGAACGCTCCCTCCCCACCACAATGAGTGAGAGAGAGAGGAGAGGATTGAAACAAGGGTCTGTTCCGATTACCAGAGAATGGACAGGGCTGAGCAATTGACATGATTCTAAATGTGATATTAAACTGTCAACCGATGGCTCAGGCTCCCTCCTGTGCGTGCGCACCAACGGTATGTGCTTGCACATATGGGTGTGAGTTTGTGTGAGCACGCATGCACACATGAACAGAGAAAGAAGAAGGCCCTAACTTTCTACCGATAGTTTATCTCCCCCCAGAGCAGTGGATAAACGAC
>JAODLL010018128.1:0-26889 GCA_026546735.1 Forbesichthys agassizii | reverse complement strand
ATATATATATTATTTGAACAGCTCCTTTCTTCATGTCAAAGCAATCAGAATAACTTTAGGATGTTAGGCCTATGCATAGTGGTCTGATATAATCACAGAGCTACTCTATGGCACCTGCTGTGTTGGTGATGCACTTACTATAGGAAGGTGTTGGTGTGATACTCCGTGGGCATTCTTCTGTTAGACTGCCAGGGTAGTAGGTCATCTTACTCATTTTGAACAGTGCATGATCAAGATGAGGTATCTTGATGATAGATCTGCTAAAAATAAGTATAATAACAATAATAACAGTATTACTTAATGATATAAATAATTTCATAATTATTTAGTGTTTGCATGTTTGTGTGATGTAGAGATTACAGAATAATATGGCAATAAATAGGCTACAGTACATTTTAGAGAGCATACCACATTATGTTAGCCTATGTTGAACCCATCAGCTAGTTGCCTACTTGTTAACAACTAGTGCCAACACAGCTTGTAAACACTTCCACTATCCTGCTTCATCTTTTCCTCTCCCCATTTTCTTTTCTCATTACCAGAGGTTTATGTATTTTTTATATTGGCATTGCCATACACACGTGTGTATCGCCACACAACTCGAAAAACAAACAGGGTTGTTTGATATACTGTATTACTTTAGGGTTTAGAATGAAGTGCCAGTTTCATGATGCCCCATTAATAGAGTGAGTGAACCGCCTTGGTTCCCCATTGATTTTAATAAGACAAAGCAGTCAAGTGAAAACACACTTGGCTTTATAAACATGCTGAAAAAGAGGTTTCAGCCAACTGACCCGAGGACGTGGTTTATGTACCTGAAATAGGCTAAGGAGAAATGTGTTACATAAGAAAAGTGATTGTAATGTCTGTGATGCACAAAAATAGTGATTTTAGCCATTTACAATTACTATTTGAAGACACAGAAACTTGTTAATCTTTACAGTATACTGAAAAGATATGTACATTTTTCAGTATGCTGTATTAGTATGGACCCTATTCAGTAAGTACACTGAACGTATTCTTACTTCCACATACAAGATAAGTTAGATAGTAAATTATACAGTATAAAGGGCTTTACAGAAATATATTATGCAAATTTGGCATAGTGCATTGTATTTAGAAATACATTTGAACTATGTATTTGCTAGATGTATATTTGATGCAAATTGACCTCTCTCACTGCTTTTACTGCTCAATGTTCTGGACACACACACCTTAACAACTAATATATCATTAATGCAAACCTTAATGTGGCTAACGGTTCATCCACCATTTGTTATGTACTTCTCTCTAAAAAAATGTGATGATTCTATTATAGGTCAATGGAGGAGCCCTCATTATATAGACACTCCTTGCATTAGGGAAGCCAGAGAACCATAGCTCACTCTTAATAATTGTAACGTAATTATGCTTGAAAAAATCGTATGCTTGTTGGTGGAAGGGTAGAGTGCAGGTTGAAACTATAGGGCTCTGTAGAGGAGGAATAGTGATGCTCGCTTCAAACACAAAGTCAGACACAAATCTATGAACAGACTAATGTTAACAATTTAAAATAATAAAATATGTTTATGGAGTACAATGGTGACAAAAACAATACAAAAGTACTGCCTTGATCTGATCAAATTCGATCAAAGTTTTTTCCATGATGACGACATCCACATGCATTGTATGTTTTGCTTTCCATCAGAGCTCTATGATTTTAAACATTCTGACTGGGTAAGATAATAGTAGGTAGTCCAATTGTATCTAAGGTTGTATGATATGTATTAGTGCTGCTTTTATCACAAACACTTTTGAAATGAGGGGCTCCAGGCATTTTCAGTCAAATGAACGTGGACCTTGCATGATCAGCATAGTATCACAAGGCTACATCCAACCACCGCCTCTCTAAATTCACATCCTCTGTTTCGGCAGTCAAACAAATATGCAAAACAAAATCCATTTTACCGTTACCAACTTCAGGAAATAATTCTGTTTTTGTTCCTTCCTCACACCACCCAACACTCCCAAATATTCCCTGTCAAAGAAATTGAATGTCCTTTGCCCCTCTAGCTGAACCTCTCTGTCTGTCCCTCCATCTGTACCTCTCTGTCTGTCCCTCCAGCTGTACCTCTCTGTCTGTCCCTCCATCTGTACCTCTCTGTCTGTCCCTCCATCTGTACCTCTTTGTCTGTCCCTCATAGCCTGTTAGCAGTCTAAACATGTTCTCCTCCCTCTCAACAGAAGATGCCTTCAATGCTTCTTACTCCACTGTGCCTGCCCTTCTGATTGTCGTAGACGTCTGCAGCGTCAACAGAAGCTAAAGCAGACTGCTAAAAGCCTCCATCCTCTCCTCGGCCCTCATCCTCTTGGACCTCACCGCCGCATGTGACACCGTGAACCGCAGGTGTGGTTTATGGTGTCACATGCGGCGGTGAGGTTTGACCCTCGCTGAGCTGAATACTGTCTGACAGATGCTCTATAACGTCATTTGGATTGGACACCTGCATGCCCAAACCTTGCCCACTCAACACTGGGGTTGGACACAGAGTCTGCAAGCACTGCTATGTGTATGGCACACAGCTCTACTGCCTCTGCTTCCCTCCATATGTATTAATGCAATTTATTATTATTATTATTATTATTATTATTATTATTATTATTATTATTATTATTATATCTGACATGCAGATCATGACTCAGAACTCTGAATACCTAACAACAGTGCCTGGGTGTCTTCGCATCAGCCGAAGCTCAACCTTGAAAAGATAGCGTTACCCTACGTTCTGGCAAAGAACTCCCCTCAAGTAGCCCTTTCCATCACCCTTGAGAACACTGCTATGTCATCCTGTCCAATTCGAAGAAGAATATTGGAGTTGTTCTGGACAACCAACTAACCCTCACAGACACCATTGCTGCAACCTGTGCCTGCAGATTCTCTCCCTTCAATAGCAGAAGGATATGGCTGTTCCTCACAAAATAAGCGGCATAACAGTTATGCCAAATACCAGACATGGTTACAATGCCACACCATGTCTGGTATTTGGCATTCAACCAGACAACGTCATGTAACTTCAGTAATAGATAGTGCTGTAAAATGTATAGCTAGATCAGCAATGATGACATTCTGTTATTCTAATAGAATCTGTTATTCTAACAGAATGTTGTTTGCTTACAAAATATGAACCTGTTATGGTATTGACAAATGTACTGAAGTCACTTTAAATAAAAGCATATTCTAAATTATATACATGAGTGAATGCATATAAATTTGCTCCTGAAATAATGAGAAAATAAAATAAATATTCTTTATTAAACATTTACAGCACCTTTATTCTTTGCTCTGTACTGCTGACTGAACCATTTAATCACAGAAACTTTGTTATAATGATAATCATTTTATCTAATCTGTCATGACAATGACAAAATACATATACATAGTAATAGTAATAAAATATTACATTGGCTCTTACTATATAATCATACATAATACTAATTGTGAAATAAATTATCCTAAAATATTCTTGATATGTACTAGCTCTTGTCAAGACATATGAAAGCTACAGTGTATGCTATGTATAGATTCTGACAACATAATTACTCAAAATGTCTGTGTCTCTGTCTCTAACAGGCCAATGATGTATTTCTGTTCTAACAACTACGCATGCTAAAGACTTTGACATCGACCCATTTCTAATATATTATTTTGAGTATACTCACACATCTTTGTCACATAATAATGGCAAAGCTCTTTGGCACAGACCTATTATTAGAAACATGATGAAAAGGTAACTCAAACTAAATGGCATCCCAAAATGTTTTGTTAAAGAACCTACATGACATGATGCAGAAAAGATTACAAGCAACTAAGGAACAGGTCATTTTAATGCCGCCTTTTACAATTTGATGAATAGGGAAATTTAAACATTACCTACATTTGACTCAAAACAAAAGGTCAAGAAAGACTTTCACATTCAAATCAATGACAATATGCTGATGTTGGGTATGATTTTGGGCAAAATAGTCTCCCCAAAAGTGTCACCTATAGTGTAGAGAGTGAGATCATTGTTTTTGTAAGGTTCCTTATGCTGTAAACCTACCAAATCATGATGTAAATATATTAACATTTAATTAAAGCAAACTATGTGTCTCCTCTGGCAGAGTATATTTAAATGTGCACAGTGCTGCATGTAGACAGTAATAGGGTATTTTCATCTTGTCCCTTGTTTTTTTAAATAAATGAACTGCATTTACCACCAGACTTATTCATATTTGTGGCACAGGATGTGCACACACATTCACATGAACTGTACATTCTCATGAATGTGTGGCTACTGTGTGCATTTAGAGACTTTGATTTGAACACTATACCGCCTTGTAACACAATATTACACACTACCACTTCTTGATACGAGTAGCCTAATTGAAGTTGTTTAAATCAGCAGATAGTCTTTTTGAGTTATTAGGTCTACACCTTTGAGTTATTTTTTATTTTACATAACCACTGCCTCTTCTATTAAACGTTATTATTTTATATATTTATAAATGTTATGCACTCCAGTGATGTCTATTGGTGAAAGGAATGTTCACTGGGCTGAATATACATCATGTAGTGTTAGTGCACAATGCACATGCATAATATAAAATAAATATCAAGGAAGGTATGTCGACTTTGATCAATATAAGCTGTCTTAAAAACCAAGTGAATAGGCTTTTACTACCTCCGTCTGGTAGATTGTTGTTTCTTAATAAATGAAGGCAATCTTGTTGAAGCAGAAGAACTCTTAAGACATTCCTGCACAACAATGAATAATTCATTATTCAGAGCTAGCATAAGAGCAACTAATAATTAACCTCCAACCTTGCCCCTCAAAAGATATATTTAAAACCATAACAAGGACTATTCAATATAGTTTGTGAGCGCAATGAGGGAGTAATACAAGTGAATCACGAGTTTGACAATAAGCTACAGCATCAGTTTGACAGACAGGCAGACATACTATACAGTATATCAATAGCAAAGATTTCTCACTGATTTGTCATTGTCAGCTTGAATGTGGAGCAGTGCATGTGCTTATCAGTCACCATTTCAGGAGAATAGCAGGTTTAAACTTTAAACATGTACTTGTACAAAAACAGGGTGATGACACAAATACAATTTAAACAAAATTAAAACTACCATCTGTCAAATATTCAACCCCAGGGCCTTTTTTGTACATGGGAAGCGACCATACAGTGGCAGAACTGGAGTTTTAACTATGGGGTGGCCAAGGCTATTTCAGGGGGTCCATAGACCATGACAGACAATGTTTTGATTTGAGCTTGAAGTTAGCAAGGATGACTGACCATGCCTTTAAGTGATATGATTATGAGGGGGTCCATGTAAGGGGTCCCTGGCCCAAAAACCTTTGAGAACCCCTGATTTAAAGAGTATTTGTAAGGGAACTATGATTGGTATTGCAATGCAAATTACTCAAGTTATTGCATATATACATATATTAGGTTATGATACCGTGATATTATGGAAGCTCCATTATAACAAAGAAATATATTCTATTTTGTTTTATTCCCACATTATTCTCCTATTCTGTATCTGTTTATTCTCCCATTATTCATGTCCACTTTACAGAGGGGTCTAATGCTACTGAGTTTCATGTTAAATCATGAACCATGACACACACCCAGCCTCCCAAAGTGGCACACATTCATAGAGTTTTAAAGTCAAGTGTATTTACTTTTAGGCATTATGATTGTGAGCCAATGCAAATCATGAACTATGACATAAACTGTACAGTATGTCCTCCCCATTCATGGACGTGTAGACACTCACAAACAGTATAAACTGAAAGCCTGAGCCTTTTCTTACATAGTCTGAAAAAGACTATCTGTCTTATCAGGGTCAGTTCACAGCATTCTAAATGTAATACTTTAGACAAATCTTGCCCTGGTCCAGTTCTAAATCAAAGGAGCTATGTGAAAATGAAGCTTCTTTGGAGACTGACACCCATAGAGACTGCCACAATGTCAAACTTAACTGAAAGGAGGTCATTCTTGAGCTGTAATTATTTTCCTCAGCCCAGAACATTCATGATACCCTTCATAAACCACCGAAGACCTTCATGTATGTATTAAGCTTTTAATAAAAATGTATCCCCTAAAATGCCATTATGCTCTATTCAATATTTACTTGACTATTTCAGGTGAAAATACCTCTAAATATGACACATGTAAGGGTTTAGAGTAAACTGCTAGAAAAAGATCTGCTTGTGTGGCATCACCAAGTGGACAAGAGTGAAAAAGAACAGCTCAGCTCAAACACACTGTACTGTATGCCAATCTGGGAATTTCACCAGGGAATTGTTACCCGCAGATTGAATTAACACACAAGTTTGCTAACAACGAGATGAGACATGTCCCTGTTTATTGACTATTAGAACTGGGAGGAGAAATGCTATAATGGACAAACAAGTAAAAACTCAGCAAGCCTAGTTCAGCCAGACCGAGCAACGTGATGTCATCTTGTAGTTATTTTGGAAATACACCGTACACGCCTGTTTTTGGGGGTAAACAGCTATGAGATAGACATTGCTGTGTTATGTCCTGTGCCATAAACAGAGGCGGTGGCCCTGGACGAACTGGCTGGGTGTTTTCTGGCTCTATGTATTCCTATGCTTCTGTCTTGGTCATTATACCAATGTATGCTGTGTCTTGAGTATTAGTTCTATGTTTATTGATACTTATAGTCATTTTGTTAACCTTAAACTACAATTCAAAAATTTGTATATATGTTATTATTCACACCATTTTGATTACATACATATACAATTACAACAAACTATCTGGGATACTTCATTGGAGTTTTTAAATTAATCTCCACCACAGGTGATCTATATGATAGGCTGTTTTACACATTAATGCAGCAAACATATTTTCTATGTAAAGATATAGTGGAATAATTGAAGATTGCAATCTGAGCAGAGAATGACATCACTTCCTGTGTGTGTTGTTATCAGAGCTCCTCTATTATTTGTTGGCTGACTGCACATCCCATAAGGATTTTGTTGTCCACATAGCTTTTGTTTTGTTTTGAGATGCTGGTGCTTTTGACATCTAGTGCCATAGGGCAAGAAAGAGGAGTGTGGCAATATACACCAGTAGGTTTTGTTAAAATATATAGAATAGCTTAAATACATGAAACAAAAGAAATAAGATATCAAACAGAACATACAACTTAACCTACATTCAAATAGTCAGAACTCTCTCGCCGGCACTTTTGTAGTTGTCTGACGAAAAGGCATGTGTGTAGATAGAATTACATTGTAATTACTATGGCATCACTAATTAGACATGGCTGTGCTGAAGGATGATACAGAGAAAGAAATTAAGCCTACTCTGCTACATTTATGTTTAAGTAAGACTTAAGGCCCATTTATACTTGCTGTCAAGTACACATACGCATACGCAACATCCCTGCCACGTATATACTTCATATTTTCGATCCGTACTTCTTGCATGTTACCCAGCCCTTGTGTCTATGCATCCGTATATTTGTCTATTATTTATTTCAATGCTACAGTACATACCTAGTAGAAAAGTGCTTCTGTACTCAAAAGGGAAGCGCTGTGCACAGTATGCAGTTATTTCACAATTAATATTTACTATTTAAATTTGTATATTACAAAAATAAAATATTATGATGTTATTAGTTTTATTGTTGTACGATTTATTCCAATTTTTATCTAATTGTAGACATTCGTGGCAATAAAGTAAGGAACATTCACATGTCCATTGACAAATGCTAAGAATATTTATAACAATCAATATGTTATACATGAAGAGAAAATAACAGAAGCACAAATTGCAAGCTAAATACATTTTGTGTCTAATTCAACAAATTTCTCCTTGCATTTCGCTATCTTATCGTTCTCTCTATGCAAGTTGAAAAAAGTATTTGATACTTAAACTTTGTTAACAAAGTGGCGAACACCGCTCGTATCAACAAAGCCATAGCACTACGCTGTGGTTCACAATGCATTTCTATGTGCGATGCTGTTTCACAGAGGCCCGCGGAGCGATACTGTTTTGATTTGAGCTCGAAGTTAGCAAGAATGACTGACTATGCCTTTAATCATATTTGTAAAGATGAACTAAATACCATTAAAATACCAATAAATTTTAAACCCATACAATACTGTAGTATAACCGACTGGAAATATGTATTACACACTATACTGTGTGACTACAGTATGACCCAGAAATCGTACACTGACAACAGTCTAATAAAGCTACAACATTTGACGGGCAAGATGATTTAGAAAGGCATTTGTGCAAAATAGCTTTAATTCTTGATCATTTTACATGGGTGTGTACATAGGTCATAAAGGCATAATAAAAACTAAAGTAAGTGCCATAATGAATTGCCATGAACTGGAGTGGAAGTATGAAGAATATTGGCATGCAGTGTAAACTTGGAGATATGGAATCTATAGTATTGTAAACATACTGTAGGGCCACTGCAAATAGACATGCCTGCTTCAAGCATAACATGAGCCAGCCATTGTGAAAGGGACTGGGGCTCATTCCTGAGAAGTGTTGATTGTTCAGTCTAAGTAAAACAAAAGTGTGCTGTGGTGGGAGTCGTCTCTATTAAAATGGAAGTGATGCATGAAGGGCCAACTTGAAACAGTTTTAGTTAATCAATTGTGTTCTGCACAAAAGTAATGGAAGCTGTATTAAATTCAGCAGTTCTCCAAAATTACATTTTCCATATAAAACAGTAATTTAAAATGTCATAAATGCAGTGTATTTGATTATTATTTGTGTTTTATTAGTTCAACAATTTATTATCTTCTTCATTTGTAATGAATCCCAATTTGAAACAAATTGACTATAGATACATATTATGTAACAATTTAGTATTTGCATTAGATTTGCATAATAAACTATCATGTTAGTAACTAAGGGAAAATGCTATATGTTCTGACAAGATCCAGAATTGACAATATTAGCAGAATCTGACATTTTTGCTGACATTTCCTGAATAGTAAAAAAATGTACAAGAGAGAGAGAGAGAGAGAGAGCGAGAGAGAAAGAGAGAGGGAGAGAGAGAGATTCAGTATGTATATAAGGTTAGATGGATGATGAGGTGCAGTGGAAAACCTTGGCCTACCCATCTTCCCCCAGATGTTTAGCAATATGTGTAGTAACACCAGATCGGATAAAACCACAGGCTTTACAGTATTAAACTTGTTTTATCTCAGCTTTGCTGGGAGATTACAGCCTACAGAAGAAACTGCCATCTGTCTTTCTGGGTCAGGAAATAAAATTCATGCCCTTCCCAACTTGTAGGATGGAGAATATTTTGCAGACCAATGCTGTATGAACAGTTCAGAGGCTACATTAGTGATACTGTATCTAAGGAATAACTTGATCTGTGGTGCAATATGTATATTGTGTATTTACAGTAATGTGATTTCAATCATGTATAATTGTAATGACCGGGGTTGCACCAACGGGCAGGGCACCCCTTTCCCAGATTGTCTTGCTGGTGTGGGACCGTCCTGGCGGACACCAGCCTGTGTCCCCAACACACCCAAGCCAAGTGCACATTGCATTGATTGATTGCAGCTGTGTGGGTGTGGGGTTATTTAAGGTTAGGGTTTCTTCTGTTGCTTTGTCGGTTATTGTTTGCTGTTATAGTGTATGCTGAGTGAGAGCATAGCGCTCCTTGTTTGAGTTCTGTCTTGGTTTTGCATTCTGTTTTTAAATGCTGAGCAGTGGTTTGAGTGCATGTATCATTCTGTGTGTTCTCTGTGTCTGTCAACCCTGCGTCGTGACAATAATAACCTCACACTCCTTTATTATTATAATTGTTATTATTTCTTTGGAGTGGACTAAAAGATGCTTCATATAACATATAGTGCATAGCCAAAAGGTTAACTTATCAAATACTAAAGCAAAATAACATTTATTTGAGCTTTAACATCCAAACAACTTCATAAACTTGGATGAAAATGCATTCAATTGTATTTAGTCAGCAAAACAAAAAATGACAAGCCATTGTCAACAAAACTACAAACAACTCAACTTAAATTTTGCTTTGCTTGTAAAAAATAAAGTGCAATTTCTATTTCAAAGTGGCACAGCAGATGCCAGAAAGGTAATGCTGATTAAATATGCATCCCATTCCCTTAGATCCAACGTCTGGGACCATGCCAAGAGAAACAATGCTTAAAAGGCCCTTGGATAGCAATGCAATAATATTTTCATTAATTACATTGTCTCGTCAGTGTTTATGGCATACCGTTTTAGAACTTACGGGCCTCATTAAAAACATTATTATTTTGTCTTTACTGAGGTATTTTGAGAAATCTTAGCACACCGGAGGAACCTGAGATAAGAAGTTATAATGAAGTGATGTTGTCTTCTTCTAATAATTTGCCGCAATAATCATGTTACCAGACCTAATGAATGCAAATAACGGTTTTTATCACCTCAAACTACTGTAAATGTCCTATTTGACCATTTTACCATTTGAACATTGAAACTTAGCCTGCTAGGGTAAATGCAATTATGCTATTAATCATTCTCGACTTTGAATGGAAAAGTACTATATTTACACTTTTCAGAATATGACAATTAGACCAGTCACCAGGGGCCTCATTTATAATATGCACAGATTTGATCGTAGAACGTGGACGCTCAAACCCAGGCCAAAGTTCAGATTTATAAAAACGTTCTTTGACATGGAAAAGTACTTTGCTCCACATCAGGTTTTAAATAGGCATATACACACATTTACTTGTGGCAAAATTGAAGTACTGCAGGGATTTCTGGAAGTTTAGCGAGTGATAGGCCTACTAAAAACAAAATAAACACACACATGAATGTTGTTTTTTACAAAACCTTATTTACACATCCTTAATATAAAATATCCACTGAAACATTTCAGTCAATCTATAATACAGCCTATAAAATGCAATGGTTTGCAAGAGAATAGCAGAATTGGATCTTCCAGAATATATATCGCCATTTGCGCAATAAGATCAGAACAAGTTTTTAGAGGTCGCCTGATGTCGAATGGTAAGCAATTAACCTAGTTTGCTGAGAGCTACACACTATTATAGCAGAATTTACAAAGGCGCAACAGTTGCATTACTGCAACCATGCCTTTCTCACTACAGAAACAAAGTAGAAATTAATGAATGGTCGGGAATATCCCATTAGTTATCAAACTTATGCTAGCTGTATGAAGCTGTACTTCAAGTTCTCATTCATTTGTCCCCTCAGTAGGCCTACATAAATATTCCTTTACACTGTCGAGGCGCAGCAGAGTGTGGAGAGTTTTGCGCGCATAGTATTTGCTATGGTCATATTGGAGTAATAGATAACACTCACGTTGCCATACGAGCACCCCATGAAATTGAGAAAGTAGCCTATGTGTGTGTTAAAACCACATTGTTTGATGGTGATAACGAAAAATGTAATTGGCCTCGTATTTTGCAACTGGCAATGGGCAAATGTCAAAGCTACAGTCTATGCCATTGCAAAATGGCGCACGACTCCACTGTGCGTAATTGCAGTGCATCGTCAAAAGTGGCGCAAGCCATGGTTGGCATGGTTGGTAAACCACTTTTATTTGTAGGCGTACTTTTCTGTTTAAAACAAAATTAATGTGTATACATAATTATCTCTGCATAATCAGGTGGCAGGATATCTGGACCATTCACACCCACATATACAGTAGCGCACCCTCGTTCGCATGCAGCCTGGGCTACAGATTGCCCAACTACGTACAACAACCATGTAGCCCAACTATGGCGTTACTTTTTTAAACACTAAATTAATGGCATAACATTTTTAAAATGTAACCTCATAAAACTACAGTACGTTTTAGTGGTACACTTAGCCTACAGAGAGGCTCCCAAACATAGGCGCTTATCTGCAGTACTGCAAAAAGGACCTCGAAATCATCCTCGCTCAAATAAATGTGCTTGCAGCTCGCCATTATCAGGTAACAGCTCATTCATATGCTTATGATGGCAATTAGGGGGCGTTTACAAGGTGGAGATCTAAAACCATTTGACTGCACAGAATTTCAAGGTTATTTGCGATTTATAGATCTCACATCTAGAAAAGTGGTGTATGCACGTTTTTATTGTGCGTACGTTCGATTTCTCTGAATCACACGTACACACATTTCAGAAATGATCTTAAGATCAAATGTACAGTAGGATGGTTTCTACACAACTTTTTATAAATTAGGCCGCTGGTAGCTTTACACTGTTGTGCAGCATAGTGAGACCCCTTTTCAAATTTGTGTCTCTTGGACCGTTGATGGAAGGGTTCAGATCCTCTACGATTTAAGATGTCTAAAGTGTATTCCATTTGAAAATGTTACTTCTCAATGGATACAGAGGTGAGAAAGATGCGACTGAGCAACAAATGACTTTAATATGCCCCCCACACTTCAATATACAGTATATATTTTTGGTATTTCAACCATCACAAACCATTACTTTTTGGGAGCGAGGAGAGCTAAGAAGTCATGAACAGAGCAAATACTGTATAAACTGTATAAAGCACCAGGACCAGGAGATGCTGTGCGAAAACCTTGAATTCTCTAATACAGTTCACAAAGACTGTCTTATCTATATGACCTACATAAAAGTCATGATTAAGTTAAGGTAAAAGGGGTACTCCATCTTCAAATATAGAATGGCATCACAGCACGGTTTATAAAGGAAAAGTCCTCATATGATTGTAGATGTTTTGTTTGTCAAATGACTTGGTCACGATTAATCTGAAGGGCAGAGGATATAGGGGTAACATGACACTGTGGCATCACATAGGACAAGACACTTTATGTTCTATTGATTATTTTGTATCTCTGCTGGTTCTGTGTCTGTGTTTAGGGATACATACATCTCAGTTCTGGCACCTGATACAGCATGTAGCTGTGCATGTGACATTGACAAGCAATAGGACAATCAATGGGGCGATACCCTGAGAGGATTGTATTCTCCATTCTCTACAAGGCACGATTCAAAAGACATTATTTTAAAAATCTGATTGACATTCTAAAGCTCTGTTTGCTACTGTTAACAATATTGTTTCTCCTACTGTAACTCACGTCTCTGTCTTTTCTAATGGCTGCAATAACATTTTGTCTAATTTTGTAGAAACGGTTAAAGCTGTCAGGGCAAGCATCACACCATCTATTTGCCCTCTCATAACCAGCCAACCAAAATTATTAATTCTAGACTCTTTTTGTTCATCCACCCTAGTGACGACCTTATTAAATGAATGGGTAAAACGAATCCTTCATGTAGCCCCTTAGATATCATACCTACACCTCTGCTTGTGAAAGCTATTGAATCTATTGGCCCATGTTTGGTCTACATTGAAAATCAATATGCAGGGTTATGTCCCTACATATTTTAAGCATTCTGTCAATCTTGATCCATCTGTCTTAAATAATGAAAGGCCTATTTTGAAATCTCCAAGATTTAAAAAAAGATTGTGACAATGCAAATTCTGTTCTGGAGGCTCACTACATCCTATACAAGTTTCACTGCCCTCAGGGACACAAATTGTGTATTGTTTGCTGCCGATGCAGGTAAATACTCTTTGTCCTGTTAGACCTTAGTGCAGCTTTCGATACTGTCGATAATCACATTTTGATCAACAGACTGAACAAGATTATCAAGAATTACATCATACCGTAGTAATCGCCGACACACATATATTGTATAATGAAAACAAAATAACAAATATAAAAAGCATAACACATAAGAACAAAAGAACATATGGTTATAATAATGTATATAATAATATTGTAACGTTCCGGCTCGATGGAAGGAATCAGACACCGACGTATTCAATCACTTTCTTTATTTCTGAACATACAGCCTTTGCTCACAAGAAGTTGAGGAGCCCAGCTTCTTAACCCACCAAAAATCACCCTTTTATATAGCTCTCACCCAAGGCCCACCCCCCTAGCCAACCGGCCACTCAACATGCCCTCTAGCTACCGAACGTCCCGCCTGCTCCCCTAACCCCTCCCAAGTCAGTACTGCCCTTATAACAAATAACTATTACAGTCCTGAACCAAGGTCGCCACAATATTTAAAAACTACTGGTTTAGTAGCCTAGCCTACCTGCTAACAATAATCCAACTGTCTTTATGTAGTCCATCCTCTTTCCAAAAGAAAATCTAAACCATATATCCAAACAAAAAAATCCAATCCAACAAGCTTTAGGCTAGATTTACAAGAACAGCAGCTCACGGCATCTGTAGGTGTAATGCCAAAAAGTGATTTCATATTGTGAAATTCACAATATGAACTAAAATATATTTGTACATATAATGACATTTAAATGATCAGCAATCAATAACAAGTTATTATATTATTTATTCAGATATTATATTATATAACCTAATAGTTATTTACAGACTTCCTCTTCCATGCCCTGGTTAACGTTTATGATTTGCAATTTGATACGTAAGAATGGAGTTTAGTTCCTGCTAATTTCTATAAACATATGAATAAAGAAACATTTTGTTTAAATACGATAAAAAGAAAAATCGTCATCAGATCTACAATGACTACTTTTTTTCAGAGTTTTTATTTCAGTCAATGTGCTCTGCCTCTATTCTTCTAAACATTGTTTACATGCATGCAACCAAAGACAGCAAATGCGATTGGTCAATATTACTCTACATACTTCCTATAACAACATCTTTTGCCTATGTATTCTATAGAGATTATGGAGCAGAATACCATTACTGAGCTCAATAGCACTGGTGGGTTGTATTGAGATGTGTTAAAATATTTTTCCATTAGGCATATCAGGCAGTTTACATTCTAACATCAAATCTGTTTTACTTGGCTTTTATGGAGTAGAACTTCAGGGATTTGATCATTAAACTAAATGGAAGCATAAACATTGACGCTACCTCCTCACAAACATTAAAGGTCTACTGCACATCTATTTTAATAATTAACAACCACGATTGAAAATAGTATAGTAAATGCAATTTTTGATATGATATGGAGAATATATATTATGTTTAAATTGGAAAATAATTTATCTGATTAATTTTTCCACAGCCAACATACTATGCAGTAACAATATGGTACAGGCTCTTGAAAATAAGGCTATTTTAACTTTTAAGTACTGTGAGCAAATACTTTGGCCCAGATATAATCAGTTTAATCTGGAAACAGAAGACAAAATACATGCAGACAGAACATCCCTGAGGTTTGTCTTATCTGAAAAAGCAGAATCCCGACAGAGGTGACCCACAATCCATTTCTCTCCATGGAGAAGAGCAGAGAAAACACTGATTGGTTCCCTAATCATTATGTACTATCTATATCAAAAGCAAGAGTCTGTTGCCTGGAACAGCCTGGAAGCACACCTATCTAATTTATCTTAATTTAACTTATCAACATCATTTTGTGTTCTTGTATGTCAACTAATACCCAAAAATTCTTTCGGCTTGATAGTAACAACAATAATCTCTCATAATCATAATTAAACAAAGTGAACACTTTGTCATAAATGACAGTGAATATCTTTGCAGTGCTGTCAGGTTATTTATTATACAACAAGCAGAAATGTGGGATACACAATATGTTCAACTCTGTGTTTTACCTTGAAACATTTTGGATACTCGTGTGGAAGGCACTACATTGTGATCTAACCAGGGAGACACCTTGTTTGGAATGGAAGGATTGCAGTGTGACTGTCTGACATTGGGGCTAATGAATGTATAAGGCATTGAACGCATTGGAAGAGAGGACAGGTCTTACTGGCCTGACCTGCGATGATTGAGTAAAAGTAAATACCCAGGTTAGCTTTGTCAGCAGATCTGTTTGTGCTTTTGGCCTACAGTATACCGGCATATGTGAAATTATCATGCAATATGCAAAATATTGCTAGGTGATCAGAAGGTGCTCTATTAATGGAATGTACTGTACATGTCAGTACATGCTATTGAATTTTGTCCTCCTGTATGATCCCAAATTGGATTTGAGTGGAATAAAACAGGAACCAATATGTGATTCACACACTACCGTATATGTGCACACAATCTGTATAGAGGAACTGTAAATGTGTTTGAACAAAGTAAGAGGGACACCCTGTGGCGTTTAACCAAAAGCTGGCAAATTACTTTACTAGGACAAAAATGACAGTGAGTGCCGTTTACGCTACATGCTGTCCTTCCAAGTCAGGGGAGGAGGAGAGATGGAGGTCAAAGACAATAACCAATGGCCTATGATTATCTGGCTCATATATAATAGAACTCATCACAATTCTTGCCTTAAAATGCAATTTGGTTGTTAGTGACCTTGAAAAATATTTTTTTTCTTTGTGCCTGGCTATACATTGATCTCACACCCCCTGACATGCTGATGTGCATAGGGGTTACAGTTGGGAGGGGTTCACTGCAGGTATGCTCATGAAAGCATGCAAAACAAGCTTCAATGCCACATAGCCCATACAAATACTGGCTCGAAAATATACCGTAGACAAGTATAATTGTGCTCAGTGTTTGCCTCTATATAGCCTATTTACTACACCACATCCAAACATACAATAATACCATGCAGTATTCTGTAATATGGTGGGCCCATTGCGATGTGCATTGCATCCTACATATTGTTTCTAAAATGTCCTGACTTAGTTAATTCAGTCTTAGTTTTACACTACACTACATATCTTAGCTAAATGTTTTATACAGTAATGTCTTTAGCCTATTTACAATGCAAGATGTACTTGAGAGTCTTGAAATAAAATGTATTATTATTATTATTATTATTATTATTATATATAACGAAGTTGTAATACACAACTTTGTCTTTACTGTGGTAATGCCATGTGAGAAACACAACCATAAAACAAACCCTTCCTTATCTAAGGAAATGTATTGGAAGGCTTTCAGTGACTGTAAGGTACGCGGCTATCTACAGTATCTCAGGAAAGGATTATGTGAAAATGAGCTTGATATCAATAATGTAGCATATCTTATGGAGATCCCTGATGCCTTTCTGGAGTGCTGAAACATGGAGCACACAGACTGACCGGTCCGGTCGATACTCACATCAATAAAGTGGATTGAATTACCTTTTTAACCTTGCTGTCCTCTTCAAGAATTGAATTACATTCAGTAAAATAGGTTCAGCAGTGCAATGCATAATATGCGAGTGGTGACATCACTTAATGAATGCACATTTGTCTAAATATAAAAAAGGTGTAGCACCTCATAATCTGAACTATGGTGTCTGGGGTCTGTAGTTCTCTTGTCTTAATCCAGTTTTTAAAGATTGCAACTGTAATTGTAAATTGCAAACAATTTCTGCATAATTTAAGAGCTATAGGAGTACATTGTTGGCACTGTATAGCACTGTATACAGCGAGTACACACACAATCACCTGTTACCCATCTCTACTGTACCTACTGTGCCACTGTCATAACTGTCAGTGAGTTCAGACATTGTTGTTTTGTAACAAAAACCAGCAAGACACTATGAACTGTTAGATAATGTATGTGAAATGTTTCCCATACTGTTTAAGTACAAGAACCTACATATGGCCAAAGTATATTTTTTCAGCTAGTCTGAAAGTCAGACATCTTCAAAGTGTTTCAAATGGATTGAACAAATAGTTGTGTAGTGAATGTATCCAAAGAAACAGTCCTGTCAAAATAATATTTCTTAATTGAAATCAAGTTGGTATACAGTACATGACAAAGCTTTCATTATTTATTGGATGGGTGGAGTGTATTCATTCTGTCCCATCTGTTTTTTCCATGCTCTAGGCACTGTACAAACTAAATAAAAAATATAGCTGCAAGCAGCCATTTGCCTGGCCTAGCCTAATCAGAGGCAGCAGTGGAACCAAAGCAAGAACCACTGGCCAGCTTAGGAGGATCCCAGCCAGCTTTCTCATTAAGTTTGGTTTGAATCGGTCAAAGTGGAGCAGAGATACCTTCACTTCCTGTTATGAGGCTTCACCACCGACTTCAAAAGCCTGTCATTACGCAACTGTTTATAAAATCCACAAAAGTAACTTCATGAGGCTTGATCCAAAGAACACATATACCAATTTTTACAAAGATTATAGAATTTTTGAGAGAGAAATTAGAATAAAATTCAAAATGACAGAAGATCTATGTAGACGCGCCATTTTATCACATGGTGTATTGTATTTGGGAGGTCCTGAGGAATCTAATGAAATATTTGAAAATCAGTTGAAGATTTCAAAAGTTTTTAGCAGAAACGTGAATCGTGAGCACATTTTTACATTATAGGGAGCGCTGTTCGGAAAGCCATTGCTATTAAACTTCTTGGTAAGGGTCACCTCATTGAGAGTAGATGTCCTTTCAAGCTTCATGTAAATCGCATGAGGCGTGTCGAAGATACTTCCTGTTTGGCGGTTTTTGTTTGTGTCATAAGCTGGGCTAATGGCAAACCATGCTCACCAAAGTTATTAAGCGTCAAAGGGACACAGATCTGAAGGGTCCTACCAAGTTTCAAATAAATCTGATGTACACTTCCTAATATATTTAATTTTCAAGTTTTGAAAACTCTAGGTGGTGCTGTTCAAAAACGGTGGGTGGCATTTTTATTATACTTCTTGGATAGTCTCAAGGCAGCGTAGAGAAAGGTCACATCAAGTTTCATGCCTATCATTAAAGCACAGCAAAGATGTAGGCCAACTTCTTGTTTGGCGGCTTCTCCGTCAACTTCGATAGCCGGTTGCTAAGTAACATTTTTGAAAATCAGAAATCCAAGAAGGTACCTTTGAGCATAATAGTCCAAAGAGCCTGTCTGTCAAATGTGATGAAGATCAGCCACCATTTGAGGGAGATATTAGAAAAATACGTTTTTTCATCAAATTCAAAATGGCGGAAAATCTAAGAATGCATTTTGACGCCATGTTGCGTTGGATTCGGAAGGCTCTAGTGAATCAGGGGATATCGTGGTTTTAAAATTTCCATTGCACGAGCCAAAAGTTATGAGCAGATATGTAAGTCCAAAATAGTCACATTTTTTACCTTAGTCTTACCTTTGACCTTTTGAGGTGACCCCACCAAAATAAGCGTCAGAAATGGTGAGACCCTAGGCTACATGTTTTTGTGCAAAAATTCACAATTTTTTACCACACTGTTCTAGGGGTTTCCATTGACTTCAATGACAGTATGTGTAGAAGAAGAAAACATGCAATAACAATAAGGGCTTCTCCACTTCGTGGCTAGGCCCTTACATATAGCTTTTATGAAGTCATCATTGTCTATTGGAGCTTGTTCTGCAAGGAAATATTGATACTGAAGAGATATAGATTTCTGGAGACTTAATTCCATGTTGTATTAGGTACTGTATGGAAAGCAGGCATTCTGGCATTCTTGAACAGACCTAATGTGTCAAACACTATTTCTGTTTTGCTCCTTTCAGTGTCGGTCTGCCTGTTTACTGCACCAATTTCAAAACTGACGATGGATGATATTTTATTTGAAGGCCTGCAACCATTAACTGACAAACTGATAAAACTATATGCTCTTCCATGGAAAGAGACACATCATTATCTCCTATATCACTGCCCGAAAACACACATTTTCCCATTTCTGAACAGTCACACAATGGCTGTTATTGACGTTGGAATACAGCCTCTAATGTCCACGACACTGTACTGGGAGAACACCTATTTGTTTACTGCATAGTGACTGCAGTGCTAAGCGTTAATCTGAAATGAGGCGTGCAAGCTTTCATGCACTGTAGACGACGGTGTTACTTACTCAGTTAATAACTAATTCACTTACCACCACTGAGCAGGTACAGTTAAGGTGTTTCTTATCACCGCAACATAAAATCTAAATTAAATATAAAATTATGAATTCAGTTTTAGTCTTATGATCTACTAGTCTTTATGGTTAATGGATAGTCATATAAGTGTATTTCATTGCAATATTCTAACAGGCTAATCAAATAAACATGTATTAGCACTAAAACCTCAGCCAGAAACATAGCACATACAACAAATGTACGCCTTTACCTCTGCATCTGCACAACACTGTAAAATGCCCTTATTAATTTTCCCTCACTGTGTAGAACAAATGTCCACTTTGCTTGAAAATAGACTGATTTTGGTAAGTCTTTCTTTTTTACATTTGGTACTGAAGAAATATTGACCTATCAGGTACCCTCGACTTGACTTACTGGAACTGTTAATTAATGCAGCATTGAGAAGTAAATTATATTACTCAAGTCTTGAGCTCTAATTGATGGGTAAACAATCTGAACATATTCAAAGGCAGCTGGCCTCAACTATACTGAATTGGAAGAAAAAAACAAAAATGTTTAAAGCAGTACTGAACTTTTGTTTTATACAACTTTCTTAATAGCTTTCTTTAACACGTGCTTCATCAACATGAAATAATGTTTACTTATGTTTCCAGTCTATTTTCCTTTCTGGAGATTCAGGTATCCAAGTGTGTGCTCTATTAAGGTAACACAATGGTCAAGAAAATTGCTTTAAAAGAATCCACAACAGAACACAATTGGTCAGCAAGCGCATGGTCTTTAAGTGACAGAGGAATAAATCACTATAGCAAATGTCTGCTGTCTGAGTCCTTATGTTTAAAGGCTCCTGTGAAACAGAGGGCCTAATTTAATGTAAATATCGTTCCTCATAAGCTTCCTTGCTGTTGGCCCAGACAGCTGCTCAGCAGAGAAGTACTGGCCACATGCCACTGTCCCATGGGCTTATGAAACCCTCATAAACCTCAGTCTGCACTGCAATTACATCTCCCCACGAATAAATATGTCTGTGTACTGTGCTGTATAGAATTGACTGGTGGGAAAACATCAATCATACTCAAAGAAGAAGGACTACTGTACTTCTTCCATGACATTAGGACCTGCACTGTACTGTAGGACTGTGTATGTCTATGATATCAAGAGGGTGATGAAGGCACTAAGGCACATTAAATGATAGCCTTACAGTTACTGTATGTATTCTCTAATGATCAATAGGCTACCGCAAGTGTGCATTTTGCAGCGTAACACTGCCAAGAGACAGTACCACAATCCCACACCCACATGACATAATTTCCTGGTGCATAACTGCGGCCAGTGAAAGTGGTGACATCCAGCCAACTGGCTGGATGAGAAGACACAACCCCTCTGATTGGACAATGGGAAAAGAAGTTGGACAAATTTAAAAAAAGAATACAGCACTAAAGATTTAATAGGGTAAACTATTGACCACTCTGTTTATTAGCAGTGGGGGTGTAAAAGGCAGACAATCAATTATTCTCTGCATAGACAATAAAAATACTTAGACATTTGTTAAAGTTTACTCTAATTTCTAGGTTGTATGATGTGGTCAAATTTTTCCTGAGGATGGCTTTTTAATTTGCTATCAGGATGTTGCACTCAGTCCTGTGGAGGTCATATGTCAATGCATTTACAATACTTTGTAATAATTATAGAGCCATCGTGGGGGTTATTATTGGGACTGCCACCTGTCAATGCATCATTTTAATGTTTTTAGAAGCAGCACACACACCTCCACGTGACACAGGTTTATCATCACACTCTCTTGGGTTTGGGCAGACATGATTTGAAGGTTTCTGTAGAACAGACAGACAAGTAGAACAATGATGTACAACTGGCAGAGTTGCTACTATAGCTTATCAAGCATAACTGGATAAAGGTACATTCTCCTACATGCAATGCTGTAGAATAGCATGTTTGACAGGGCTGACACTATCCGTTCCCAATCTCACACTTTTTATTTTTGTTTTCATTCTGCCTGGTAAATATACTGTATGCCTCCAGGCCTACATGCAAGACATATAAACAAAAGTCTGTGTGTGAGACTGCTGCATATTACAGTCTGGAACTAAACCCATTTTGACAACTATCACTGGATTTTATTATGGAACAGAAACTGTAATAATCACTGAAATCGTTTGCCACAACACAACAGAACATTTCCCTGCAAGATGAAAGTGCTTTTGTTATTTCACAAAAATATGTCTGTTTGCAGTATTTTGATTTGCATCTGTATTGCACTTACAGCATATCGAGAGCTTAGAGATTCACAATGCACTGTTGATGCTACCACCTCAAATTAGATTTGTATACTGTACAGTAACGTAAGATAAGATTTGTCATTTTGTCAGTACCTTACAATGATTATACAATAGGCTTTTGGCAATACAATGGAAATATAGATGAAACATAATGTATACTGTAATTTCTGATCCAATATTTTGTTTCAATGTGGCAAAATAACTGAAGGAACAAGAAAGAAAGACAATATAATACAAAGGTAACAACACATACTGGATAGAGGACAAACAAACTGTCCCTTTGCCAGAGCTGCATTTGCAGCATGTGGAATATGTACTATTAAGGGGTCACTCACACAGTGGAAGCTACTGTAGGCAGACTGTAGACTGTAGCCAACGTTTAATATTTTAAACTTGTTCTACCTCATGTTTTGCACCAAGATTTGCAAGGAACTTCCAATGAAATGCCTGGAGTCTGGCCTCTACACGACAAATACAATAATTAAACAGATTGGCGGATTACAAAGTAAAAAGCCTTTAATAACCACATTCTGAACATGTATATCTTTGAGATATAGAGAAAACGTATTCATGTTTAAACAGGAGAAGGATAATGCTGCATTGTCATCTCCTAGCCGACATGTTCTGTGTTAGATCCCAGACATGGACATACCTGCTCCTAAAGACGTGTAAATCACATTGCATAGTAACTGCTAAATTACTAAATTATACAGGGAGCAATGATATTTTAGACCTGGATTATTTTACGGGTTACAATTTGGCAATAGTGTCATTGCACATTGCCAAGCTACAAGTCTGGAGGACATTTTCCTGCTTCAAAGTCTCTTACAACTTTGGATATAAATGGACCCCCAATGAGACCATTGGGGCCTAAAACTGGGCCTGTTTCCAGCCTTTACAGCATATCAGGGACCTTCCATCTGTTGCTCTTGCACATCTTGCGTGCACATATACTGTATGTCTTGTGTCTGTGTGTGTGTGTGTGTGTGTGTGCGCATGAGTGCGTGCGTGTGTACTGACCTACTCCGCTATCATCTGCCGAACACCAATGTCTCTCTGTTCCCCTCTCATTATGCCTGAGAAGACACAACAGATGGCTTGTGGGAAAAATCACAGTCCTCCAATAACTGAAACGGCACCACCCACAGCTATTATAGATGTCTAAAAGATTGAAGATATGAACAGGACAGGCAGACGGACCCACTCACACACACACATACACACACACACACACACACACACACACACACACACACACACACACACACACTTACACACACACAAACACACACACAAAGACCTTCTTATTCCTCTATTAGTCCTCTAAAATGCTCTACGTATCATAAAAAAGACACAACCATCAATAAATCAGACGATATTATCAACAATCTTGAAGCTGTTGCAGAACTTGCTTTATTGTAGTATTGTATAGCCACAGCGACTCCAATACTCAAGGTTATTAATCCCAACAAGCCCAGTTTACCTGTAGACAGTAAGTGTCCTTCAGCATAACCGTTACCTGCTCCTGCTCCATATTACACCAACTACTTTTGGGGATTTAAAGCTGCTACAGTGTATCTGCTATGGTATACCCATACTTGTATTATGGCAGAATGGACACCGTGTGTGAAGTACAGCTCTATGAGTGAGGAAATATGAAAAACTATCTCAACATTAAATAATATTATCCAGGCCAGGAAAGTCCGCGGATGACCCTTAAAACATAAAGGAACCATCGTTTTGCTATGACAAATCCCCTGCGAACACAGAGGGCTTTTAGAAAATTGTTCTGTTGAACCCATGCGAAGTGGTCTAAAAGGCTTTTGAAGAGTGTCCAAGCCAGCTGACGAAAAAAAAAAAAGAGCTCAAAATATTACATGACACACTGCAGCGAAATGTGACACGCAGACGCAAGATCATCTTGGGACTATTTTTCCACCAGGTTATTGAGACTAAAAATGAAATACAATCAATAATATACATATCTAAAAATATATGCTTATGCACAATAGCCTAATAATATTATATAAATGGAAAACAACGTCTGGCATATGGTTTGCATTTGGTAAATTCTGGGTTATCTTTTTTTTCATGATTAGTCAGTGGGGCAAACTTTCTCTCTCTCTCTCTCCCTCTCTCTCCCTCTCTCTCTCTCTCTCTCTCACTCTCTCTCTCTCTCTCTATCTCTCATACTGTCTGTCTCTCTCTCCCTCTCTCTCTCTGTCTCTCTCTTAGGCCCTGTTCCTTCTCCATGTCTTGGCACAGTGTTTAAGACCATTGCTTCCCCAGAAGAGTAGTGCCACCCCTCCACAGCACTGGCTGACCCTGCTGGGCTCCAGAGAACCAGGTGCATTCAGGGACCAAGGAGGTGGTGGTGGTTTATCTAGTGGTTTTGACCTTCACAACAGACGCTGTGTCACCTCCACAGCAGACAGGCTACTTATTTAGTGACGCCTGAAATTAGATGTTGCTGTTATTAGGGGATGGAAATTATGTGGTGGAATTGGCATTGTGATAGTCAGTCATTACAGCTGGAGCATGTGAAATGTTTGCTACATTTGGAGCTCCACACAACCTCAATTGTAACTTTCATTTAGAATATTATACAGATACAAAAACAAAAATAATGCATGCTGGATTGGGTGCACATTCATTCACACTTTATTCTACAGTATATTGACACACAGCACACAGCAATGCATTAGACACACCATTACAGCTCTACCATAATTAATTCAACACTCTTGAAACCAATATGTTTTTTAACATATGCTATTACACAGGGATTATAGCCTACAAGATTTCTGAGAGTGTTCATAATAATGGTCTATGGAGATTGTCCGGTCTCTGAATAGTGATGTGGGGACAAGGGGAGACTATAGTATTATATTATATTCTATTAAATTCTCTACTGGGGTTATTTCACTTTCTATAATGTATGTTCCCACATGACCACATCTCTTACATTATCACTTAATTCTTCCCTCTTCTATCACTTTTCTTCCGCCCCTCTCAACTCCCAAAACGACGTCTACACTTTGCCTCTCATTTAAATTGCCCACCCTATTCGGAAGGTAATGGTAGATCCCAGCCAGCGGAAAGCCCATCTCACCAACGGGGTTTGTCTCCCATATAAGCACAATCACACATGTAATCGCACCGCGTGTGTACAATAGTGCCTCGTGTGTCTCGTCCGTTTAGACTGCGCGTATTTTAGGTGTGTGGATCGACAAGGCACCTATAGGCGCATTGAGCGGGAGAAGAAGGAGGGGGGTTGAGGGAGACAAAGCCGGAGGTATAACGAGAGAGAGAGAGAGAGAGAGAGAGAGAGAGAGAGAGAGAGAGAGAGAAGAAGGGGGAGACCAGGGGAGACAGGTGGAGAAGAGCTACTGTGCAAAACATACATCGCCACAACGTTGATGTATCCTCGCGTTCGCGTGTTTTCGCGAGCGTGAGCGGAGATGGGAGACGAGTGAAGGGAGATCAAACCAAACTAAAGCCTTGGAGCTATCACATCCCCGTTTGCCTTATTTTCTGCTGTTTTTAGTAGACACTGTTGAGACTATAGGACGATTGTCAGCTCACAGAAAAAAGGAAAAATAAAAGGATGCTTTGAATGCCGCTGCTTGTGTTTTCTGGAGGAGAGAGGCACAAGCGGGGACAAAACAGGAATTCGGGAATGAATTGAAGTCTGCTACGTGAGATGGGAATAGCAGGCACACGCTAAAGTCTAAGAATGAGGTAAAATAAAATCACATGTATTTATGTTTCTTTTCTTATGTGTTTATAATTTTTGGCTGATTGAACTGGTGGCTCCGATAAAGATCTGATGGACACTTCAAAAGCGTGCACGAGAGATGCTGTACCCATTTCTATGCTGATCGTGTTGAAAGAAACGGCGATGGGGAGATTGCCATCTTTGTCCCTGTGTCGCTATATAGCGGCACGGTTAAAGTGCCAAGGGGGGGAATATATGCATGTTGCATGCGGCAGGGACGCAGTCAGATAGGTGGGGGGGAGAGGATAGTCGATGCTGGCCTGATGAAAGAATTGCTGATAATCCCCATGATGAGTTGCTGGGTGCTGAGATAGCAGAAGCACACGGGAGACAATTGTACATAACCGAGGTGATCCCTAACTGATCACTGACCAGCAGAGGCATAAAATGATGACTAATTAGGCATACGATAACCAGTCAATATAAAATGAATGAAAGAGAAAATATTATTTATTAAAAAAAATGTCAATACCATAGAATAATGCATGCGAAAACAGGGCTGATTTGTCAGATTCAGAAAGACACAATAAAAAAGTAAAAATAAACAAAACACTGATTGTGTTTTCTAAACCCATGTTTCACAGCTCACACGTGACGTGGGATTCTCTTAATCTTCCAGGTAGAAAGAAGCTGTCCAAAAAAAGAGGGATTAGGTTGAGAAAAGAAATGGATAGAGTTGGAAGTTATAGCTTCTCGTTTGTGACAGCACATCAGAAGCCATAGAGAAGATCAGACTATTCTGCATACTTTATTCTGTTCCCTAAGGTGCTTGAGTGTGTGGATCACGGGAGCAGCAGTTTGCTCTTTACAGTCTATTTCTTAAACCAATATTCCATATCCCACTGCATATCAAAACAATGAACATGTTATGAAAATTTGCATATGTATTGCACTGAATCAAGAAGACAGAGCAGTTACTTTTTCCTGGATGGTTATATATGTTTTCTTTATAGTGTATTGAAAATACTGTACACTCTCTCTCTCTCTCTCTCTCTCTCTCTCTCTCTCTCTCTCTCTCTCTCTCTCT
>JAODLL010018127.1:0-53037 GCA_026546735.1 Forbesichthys agassizii | reverse complement strand
CAGTTCTTTCTCCTTAGCCCTTATCTGACGTTGGCTCTGGTTCAGTAGCTTGACACGAGGATTGAGAGTTAGCTATAGAACTATAACCTATTTCCTAGTTATAACATAATCTAGGCCTATATCTATACAGAAAGAAAAAAATAACTAAGTCTGGAAGGCGTTTTATATTATATTCATTAAAAATAATATTTGCACTGTCTGCACCAGCATATCACCTTGATGAATCCAGTTTTATATTAGTTTAATTTAACAAATTCTGGGCAAATACTGGTAACAATTCTACAAAAAGGGCTGAAGTAGCAGAGACGACAGTATGCAAAATGAAAAGACTATTACAGACGTTTATTAACATAAGAAAATGCAGTAACATTTAAAAAAAAAAAAACCATACAAGACAAAAACACGAATATGTACTATTTTTCATCATTAATCTATTGGACTTTTCACCCCCCATTTGGGCAAAACCATGAAACATGTATACACAGCTCATGTTTAGTAAAAAAGTTAAAAAGCTCTTCGGTTGTGCATTTTTAAAGAATCAAGTCATCGAAAGGCAACATCAGGAAAACAGTTCTTGTCACAGTTCTTTTTACAACAGTAGAGTGGTTACAAGGCAACAAGTTTAGTCCTACTACTTTTCCAGTCAATCACATACACTCAGGATCATAGAAATATACTTATTGCTGAGTGGGGGAGCCCTGCTCACATACAAAAGTCTGAATAAGCTCCAGCAAAAAGGCCTTGTGTGTTACCAGCTTCATACAGTAAAGTCAAGGCACCAGCTTTAAACTAACCAGCCTGTTGCATATTTGGAAATGACACCACCAAAAGATACAAACTGAGGCAGATTATCAGACAGAACAACATTCAATTCAGTTTGAAAAAAAAGAAACTAGTATTTGTTCTGAAAATATAACACTTGTGTCGCCATAGTGACGATATAAAAAAATAAATATGACATCCAGTATCATGTAGGAATCTATATAAAAAGGTGCGAAGTAATTTGTTCCACAGCTGCACGATGAGGTTTTCCCAGTTAGGATTAATTTGCTGTCCAAGGTATGCATTACTAAATTGTGGTTATTTATAGATATTGTTATGGGCTGATCAGTGACATATTGTTAATGGCCATCACAAAGCTAAATGCAGCAAATAAAGAGTTACATCTGTAATTTACTGTTAAACTCATTAAGTAATCAGTGTTCATGGTTCATAATCTACCCCCCCCCCCTCCTTTTTTGACCTGAGCATATCCAAGTTATTATTTATTTTTCAAATCTAGTCAAACATCATCATTGAATATTTTCAAATTCATATACATTGCCTTTTACGTGAACACATTGCCTCTGACCACAAGGTTCTATCCAACGCATTTGACTACATTTTCAGCACTTATCTACTACATAAAGGAAGAAAAATCCAAGAAAGGCTGTTCCGTTTTTTGGTTCCTTGTTGTCCATGACAAGTGCAATAGCTAATGCACTGCATCACTTGGCTGATAAGACAAAGTGTTCCGTTTAAAAGTGCATTGAGTCAGCGGTCCACCCCATGCCAATCTTCACACATACATACAGACATACATGCACAAAATACTACAATAGTCAAATTACTCAACCTGTTGAAAACAAACACCCCCTCCCCCGAACCACTTTACGTCGGTAAAATCCATTATTAATAAATTAAAAGTTCAGCAGTTCACATTCGTCAGCTGGTTGTGTGTGTGTGTACGTGCAGGAGTGTTTTGGGTAGTTAGGTTGTTTAATTCACATTGGTCACTGTAGTCCTGTGGCTGTTCTGAGCAGCGTCAGGTCTTTTCGCGTTTTAGTTTCAGGTGGCCGGCAACCATACGTCTCCAGACCCAATGGCAAGTAGCGTTCCTGCAGACCCAGGAAGTCCTCCCCACGACCAGTTTGGAGAGAGACCCACGGAGGGGGTGAAGAGCCACCCAAGAACCCCCAAAATGCCAAACACTCTGAGATGAGAGAGGGAGTGATAAGAGATGGATGAGAGGCTGAAAGAGTGTAATTATAGACTTTACCCTGCCAGTTTCCTAGAACAAAGTCTGTGCAATGTCCAATTGAGCCCATGTGCGAATAGGGCAGGGTCACTGTCTGGAGAATTCACAGCGAGCAAGCAGGCTTGTTGATGTCGTTAATCATGAGACCGGAAGAATAAAAACATTAAGGGTGAAGAAGATATCATGAATGTGTCCAAATACATGTAGAATTTAGATCAACGCAAACAGAATCATTACAGATGAGTCACAGGCACAGCCGTCTTCCATGTACTCTAAATAAAATCCTTTCTGCAGCATACATTTTGCATTTTGCCACCCCTCACCTAACCCACAGACAGAAACTAACCTTTTCCATTCAGGTCAGCAGTCTTGGACATTCCTAAGGGGACGAGAAATGACGCTAGCCTTACCAGGCCTTCTGGCTGTCCCCGTGTGGCTATCAGCACTATGGATCTATTTAGGAGACATTCACAGGATTATTAGGGGGAGAATGTTTGTAGATAAACTGGTTAATTTTCATTATGTCAAAGATATGTATAATCTGCAAATAATCATTCCCAGGGTTTACTTCTTTGGTATTCCAGTTTTCATATAGCTCTCCATGGTAGAGTCCATCTTGGAAAAGGAGGTTTCTTTGGTGACTTTTCCAGAACAAGAGTCCACAGAGACTACAAAATATCCCGGCTGAGTGAAGCGCATGGTGACCTCATTCACCTGACAAATGACAAATTTAAGAAATTACCTTTGAGGTTAGGTTTTCAAATCAGTCAAGTACCTATGAGATTGTTTTCTCCTTGGTTAAAAACGTGAGGTTATTATTTCAAGGACTCTATATCAGACGCGGGGTAAAAAGTGACGTTTAGTTATGTTCAGTAACTAGACAACTGGTGGAATACTTTTCTTCCTTAGCAGATTGGCGTCTAGTTCAGCAAATACAGTCCTGCTCCTTTACCATTTTCATACCTGCTAAAACTTCATATATCCGCAGGAGTCTCCTTATTTTTAACCCTTACTTCCGCTGTGCTCCCGACTAGTATATTATCACGCTTTCCACCCAATATTTCACAGTGATACAAATCAAATTGGTGTTTCTCAGTTTGTGTGTGGGATGTTTGTCGTTGAACCTGACAACCCAACACAGAGGCGAGCATGGTTATATGGGGTGGGGTTAAATCTCCATCTATTCCACAGCCAGATGTTGGCAGGCATGCGCGTCGTTAGGCCTGGATAATCGGGGCTTAAGCCCTCGATCTTTCGATCAAATTGCAATAATATATTTGTACTTTCAATTATTTAGTATAACATAGCTGTGCCATTGCAATCATAAGCAGAATTCTACTTAACAAGACCGTGTTGCCAGATGGGGAGGTTTCCTTTCCAATTGGGCTATTTGTAATAATCGTTTGTTTGCAGGCAAAAATTGGCTTGGGCGGGTTGATTTACAGTCCGCTGCGGTTGATTGTGCAGTATATTGTCAAAATCTGGCAACCCTGCTGCCAGATAAAGTCGTGAATGCCCCGTTATCGCTCAGCATAAGTTAGTCAAGAAGTGGCATAAGCAGGGAAAATGTTACATGTAACTTCTTTAGAAATAAACAAAGAACAGAGCACAAGATTGAATCGGTAGCTGTGGATGACTTTGAGAGGATGCCAGAAACTCAAAATGTCGTACTCCTCAGACACATCAGCGGCTAGAGGTTTGTTCTCAGCATTAACAACAGTTAAAGTAGGCCTACGTACATTATGCATTTAGCCTATTTGTGTGTAAATGAGAACACGAAACAACATTTCTTACATCATAAAATAAACAAATAAACTTCGTAATTTCTGGTTAGTGTAGGTCACACACACACACGTTTTACATTTAAAATTTGTTTCCTTTCAGTGAAAATTTTGTATTTAATTTGTAAAATTAAATTATTACTATAAATTTTGCACCAGTCAATTAGGCTAAATATACAGTACTAGAGCTAGAGATATCTAGGAATGATGAATGACCAGGAAAGAAAAAAAAAAAAAAAAAATGATGAACAAATATGATACACATATGAGACACCAGGAAAAACAGAGACAGACAACAAATAGTGATGGAATATAGACAGACCACAAATAGGCTTAGATGAAGACACCAGGAAAGACAGGAATCAACTAGTATACAATATGATGGAGAAACAAGGAATGAGTAAAATATAACACCAAAAGTCAGAGAGACAAGTATAAAAGACACCAGGGAGGACAGTGTTATAACAATAGCTAGTCAATTATCATGAAGACACCTTGAAAAACAAATATTATGGTAGGAATCAACAGAAAATAGATACAGGAGATGTTACTGAAACAGAACCGTGTTCGATCCAAAATGCATCAGTAGAATAATGCATTTAAGATGTAGGCCTATATTGTGTGGGCTAAGCCCCTGATCTCTTCAAACTCTAAAAACACCTCTGTTGGCAGCTATGCGTATTTCTCACAGTGATAAATGAACCGTCTCTGCTCCCCAGTTCCTTGGTGCTCAGAGACCTGATCTGTGTCTGGAGGTAGGCGTTCCATGGCTCGCTGGAAAACACCAGCTAAAGAAAAGCACAGACACTAGTTAATAAGGTACTCTAAGATATTTTAAACATTACAGCAGCACAATTATTTTATATGTGAAAATATAGCGGCGTAATTCCATCCTAAACAGAGAATGTCACACACTGTTGTGTAATCCGAGCACCTCTGTTCTTTGTTTACACGGGCCAGCCACATGTGCATGTTAGTGCATGATCACCAGTAGTGGGATTCCTTATACTGAGGCAAAAATCTCAAATATATATATTTGAAATAATAAATGCTAACATAATTCCAAAGGAGACGTTTGCTGTTCATAGTGAGCGACCACCTGCTGTTGTCTTGTCACCTCTCTCCATATTCGTCTGCTCTCCTCTCAGGTTGTGAGTGACCACACCAGCTGGTGCCAGGTGAAACTCATTGGTACAGTGGCCATCTAATTAAGATGTTGGCAGGTACCAGCGTGCTGCCAGAACACTTCTGATGAAGCTCTTTGATTCTTATGCTATTTGCATTGTTTTTGTTCAAGACAACTGGCTGGAGTGTTACTGTAGTTTGCTCTTTTGTCAATTTAGATGGTTTAAATGTGTGTTTTGTTAGGTTAAGGGCGCCACTTGGGTCTGTCTACCCACCGTGCGGTTTGCTCGAGTCTCACCCGGCCGTCCTTAGCTGCTGGCAGCGTTTCCAAGACATTCTGGTTTGTTTTCCCTTTCATCCCATTGTACCTTGAGTACTTTGTTTCATTACTAATTCTGTTCAATGTAATACCTGTCTGTATCCATTTGTGTTAGGCCTCAGTAATGGTATTCACATTAAAAACTGAGGTTGCATTTTGCTAATCCCTATGCAGTGAGAAATCTCCATGGAAAACCTACCTGTTTGGCACCACAGTCTTTACAGTGATTTCTGTTGAAAGGAGGCATGGGCACCACTGCAGAGGGGATTTTGGTGTACTTGGGGTAGGCCTTGTCTGTACAGTTACAGACCTGTTTGGACGTCGTTGTGGCCAAAATCTTTACCCTCTCACAGCCTTTGGCTGAGCAGTAGCTTTGACCGTGACGATCTTGTCTTGCCAAGAGATAAAGCCACAGCAGCCTGGGTGTGTTACACAGGTCAGGAGATTAGCTTATTACACAAAAGTATTAGACTTTAACAAAGACTCCAATAGTATATTAACCTTTAATACATTCTGCAGTGCGTTTGGCTTCTCTTGATACTTAAAGCTGCATTACCTAACATTTCCACCTTCTACAATGTTTTACCATTTTATATTAAAAAAGGTTATTTAGATTTCACCCTCAGATCAACACTTTTCAAGGCAGCCTCCCACTATTGTTGAAATAGCCATTTCCACAGTTGTTGCTGAGCACAGACCGCATTTGGAAGTTCCACCTTCTTTGACAGACAGGATCAGAGCCAATGAGCACTGAGTCTGCAGCGTATTAATTCAGCAGCAGAGCTGACAGAACACTGAAGACGCCAATGCGGACGCCAATGTGGAGCACGTAGCAATTCTTCCTGAAGTTTGAATTAAAACATAACTATCCTTCTTTAGCAAGAATAACTTGGAAAAACATGAAACAATAAAACAATTGTGAATATGGAAAAGCTTTCCATCAAGGGAACTCTAAAAATGAAAAAGGACTTTTACTTATCACTGTTAGCCTACTTTGTTTTTGAAGCCAATAAGCGTTTGCAAACACTATTATAAGTATTGCAGTAGTAGAAATGGTACCATTTCAAACTCTGTAGTGAGATAAAATCATGTTCATTTGTTGTGTTGGACTGAATGTGTAGACTACCGTAGTGTATGCTAGTTGCAATATAGCTATGCTGCGGTTGAGATGCACAGACAAACACAGGCTATAAAACTTTAAGGATTTTTACAATGCATGTGTCGTCTGTTACGTCTTGTTCAGTTTTATGACACTTCACCGTGAAAATCGAAGGTTGGGCATTTTACCAAGTCATCTCCACCCATAACCAGCATGAGACGTATAGCGTACGCCTTCCATTAGTAAGTTTGCAAGTGTCAAAATTTGACAAGTTCAGAAAATTGCAGTTTATATTAGCGACAGAAAATAAGCAATTGACACCATTAAAAGATACCAACCTACAGAACATGTCACTTTAGGCATGTATGGCTACATAATGAGATGCATTTGGATGGGCCAGAGAAGAGAGTCTGCAGTGGCTCGATAAATTGTAATACAAATGATGCATTTTTTTATGAATTTTTCAACACTGGCGATGATTGCTTACAAACCTATACTATTACTGCTATAACAGTATAGACTGTGTAGAATAAATAAATACCAAGACAAAAGTACTGGGCCAAAAATATATAAATTGAGCTTAGTATTACAAGTGCAACGCTCAACCAGGTGAGCTAATTAGATGGACTATTAACGACGACACTATTACTAGTCAACAAACATTCAAACCTGACAGTGAGAAGAAGGGGTTGGGGTTATTGTTTACCTACATGTGCTGCCATTTAATGTTCAAACAAGATATATATATATATATATATATATATGATGCTAAGGAGTGTGCAGCTCTAAATTAATTTAATGAAGTTGACATATTCAACAAACAAGAGACATGACTGGTACACTGGTTTATAAAGGCACTGAGCTGTTTTAACCGCCTGTTGTAACAGACAAAGCCAAAAGACTCACCCAGCAGCTCGGTCAAAGTAGTATTTTCTCTCCATGGGTCTGAGCTCCAGATCTTTCATGGTCGTTACAGTGCCGTAATCTGTGAAGTCATCAAATTTGTTGCTCTGCCTGTCATTGATGTCTGCCATGATCTGAAATGTGGTGTCTACTGGGTAACAGAGACCAACTAGCACCCTGTTCCATCTGAGATTGAGAGGGAGAGAAGGATAGAAGAGCCACACTCCATATTTGAACAAAAAAAAAAGAAAATTCAAGTCACTTTTACTCTTCTTCTCTTTAAAATGTACAGTAGTACATAATCAGTCTCAAAGGGCTTCACAAGTCCACATTTAATTCGTAATGAAACACCACTTAAACCTCCATTAAGCCTTTGTTTCCCCACCAGGAGGGAGAGGTAGTTCCCTAAACAGAGTCGTTGAAGCAGGACACCAGCTTTAATTATACCGTATCTTCTGGTAGCAGGTTGAAATAGGAGGATTTGGATATTCTGCTTAATGGAGCTTTAAACTGTTAACAACATTACATTTGATATATTTTCCTGGCATGACACACATAGGAGGTGGTAGAACACATAACCTTGCTCCACATACCTGTTGAAGTTGATGAGGGACAACACAACCTCTCTGGGAGCTACTCCATTCCAGTGCAGTGTGTAGCTCTTATTCATCATTAGAATGGGCTGGTATTGCTGCGACATCGCCCCCTGGCTGTTGATACCCCTCAGTACCAGTGGAGCCCGAGGGTACTCATCTCTGTTGATTGACAGAGACAAGCCAGAGGCTCCCTGGGTCTGGATGTACACCTGGAGAGGAGGAGAAAGCTCTGGGATTAATAAGAGTATGGTGACAAAGAGGACATTGTGGAAGAACTACAAGATAACATTGTGTTGTTCCCTACAGGGACAATCCGGTGTTACAGCAGGCAAAAACAAAATAATAAAAAGATTTAAAGATTCCTCCATGAAGATTTGTAAGATTTTATCTTATTGTACTTTTGTAGAGGGGTTGGGTGACTTTCAGTATTATGTATCCAAGCAGCTTATTTGAGATAATCATCACACAGGCCCAAGAGGTGATTGCTATAGGGGAGTGCATGATGATAGGAACAGATAAGGAAGTAAGCTGCAATGCACGGGAAGTTAGATACAGCTAATGTTTTAAAAAGAAGAAATTACATTCATTTTATTTGTATCCATTGGTTTATGTCCTAGACAGAAAAATAACTCCCAACGTGCACAAGCAAGCGCGCGCGCACACACACACACCTGAGCATAGCGGCCGCTACAGACTACTCCGTTCCACTGGGAGATGTTAACACAGTTCGGATGCTGGATCAGATAGTTGTCTGCTCTGCCCACATAAGAGTCAATGTAGCCTGTCACTGATCCGTCCACGTCATGAAAGATTGAGTTCTTATCTCCGTCCAGGTCGTTGTCCTCAAACCACTGGCCCGGGCGACCAAAGAACACCCTCAGGCCCACCTGAGGGGAAGTCGCACACCAACAGTTCTTGAATTTGAGAATCATAGAATCACTAAAGCTTCAGAAATTGGGATTGTAAAAGCTAGGGTGTAAACCAATGCCAGGAGAACAGCCATAAAAGCCTGACAGAGCAATTTCCTGTCTCACATTTTTGTCTTATAATCAAAATATAGAAAAGACAAATATGACTGCTTTTACCACCAGAGGGAAGCAGAGGTCTAAAATAGGTTACAACTCCCAATTTGCATGGGGTCTAGGAAAAAGGGCAGAGAAGGATGGGTGAAATAAATAATTAAATTATCAATGAACAACATGATCAATGTCCTGATGGATTGAGAGAAATTATAAAATAAAAAAAACACCTTCATAGAAGAAGCAAAGAGAAAGTGGAAAAATAAAACCAAACTATATTAAATAAAAACACAAAGTTAAACCTAAGATGGTAAATAAGTTCAATAATTATTAACAGCATGTAAAACAACATAATACTGACAGAGTGGAAGTGCAGATGAGATAGGTTGTTGCGTGGCGTGAGCTGCCAGGTGTTTTTCAGGTTAAAACCCACGGCACTGGTGAAGCGGTCTGGCGTGGGAACGTATCCACGGAAGGTGCTCCTCGTCAGACGCACTGGACCGTCATAGAGCTGGAAACCACGAATCGGAAACGTCCTGAAAGAAATACAAATTCATACTTCCACACAACTGAAACATGGCAGTAACACATTGGTAGTACTTACAGTATATACACTATACATAAGTATTCTAGAAAGGAAAATGTCAGCAGCATGCATCTAATAATCCAGAGTTAATGCAAATTAATAGAATCATGCTGCCCATCCAATATTGCAGAATAACTCCGTAAATGACGACAACGGAGCGAGGCAGAAGTCATTGCAGTGAGGGAGCCTGTGAAACAGTTGTAAACAGTCTTGCCACGGTGGCATCAGTGGTCACAAACAAACAAGGAACGTTGATGTAGGCAAGCAGTAATTACATGTTCCCTTGTTTATGTACATGCTCTCAGAGGTAGCCCTTCAGGGTACATAAAGCTCACATCTCCACTCTGGTTAGAAAATGTCTCAAATATACCTTGGCACTACAGTTTACAGCGCAATCTCTAAACTGTGCGGTTTGGAAATCCAACTTAAAGTCTAAACAATGTGGGGATGACTCACTGTACATTTTAGTGACTAAGCAATACTAAACATGTTGAACCAGCATTAAAAATAAAATGTCCTTGGCATACGCATAGCTGGCTAACAATTTCCTTAGGTTACTCACCATGTACAGTAAGTACTATATCTAAATATTTAACCAAGCAATCGATATATGCAAAATCTAGAAAATGTTATCTGTACCTAAAATTTTAATCTGAGGGGGGAAGAAAAAAAACCAAAAAAAAAAACCAGGGCTAACTTCTGCTTAAGTCATCTAAGTTCTAAATATATGCATACATTTCCAGGAAACCACGTCAGTATAGAAATGAGTAACCACTGTTACAAAAATAACAGTTAAAAAGGCAGGGTAAGTCATTCTTGCTAACTTTGAGCACAAAGCCTAACAGCATCACTTCACTGTCTTTCGTGGCGCCGCATCACACATCTAAACGCATTATGAAGCATAGCATAGTGCTACGGCATGTTGAATCGAGCCGTGTTCGCCAATTTGTTTATGTTACCATCTACGGAGACAGGGCTGTGTAGAAGTATCAGATCATTTTTTCAACACGCACAGTAGGGTTGCCACCTTCCAATCAGTTATGGTACCTTTGGATTATGAACTAGTTATAGAGGTGGATAACCAGTCTGTCATGAAGAGTCAAAAGAATACACCATCACCACAAAGAGCCAGAGAACATATGGGGGACCCACACACACACACACAGCAAAAGTGACCTTATATTATTTGGGTCTAATGACAACGCAGGCTGACAGATTTAATTTTTAAGATATGCAGTTTTTATATTTAATATTTTAGTTCTATGTTCTGAACTTTTGTATTATACTTACTCTTTAATTTACTAGTGGTGGTAGTCCTTTTCAGGGCTGGCTTGTAGGCTATGCAACTCTTTAACTTAACGTTTATGTTAGTGAGAACAGATCAATGCTTTAATTTCACCTGTTTTAAGTAGGGCTGGGCGATATGGACCAATGATCGATCGATATCTGTATTTTCTGTGGGTTAAATGTTCAGGAAGAGTAAATGAACAGGAAACCCGACTTATGTGATATTTTTTCTCCTTGTTTTTGCAACTTAATTGTAGTTGTACATGGTTAAATCCATAAAGATGTTGTTTATATTGATGCTATAATGACCACATTTGTTTTTGATTACTGGGTACTTTGTCATACTAGCTGGCTACTGTATCTCTGTCAGAAATGGAAATTGAGCATGTGACTCAGTATCTGCTCTCTCATTGGCTACTCTTTACATCTCTTTTGGAAATATTCTGATATAAATTAAATATAGATATATCGCCCAGCCCTAGTTTTAAGGGAGGAAAGCTGATTCACATAGTTAACTGAAACAGACATCCTGTCAACTGTTCCACATTAGGCTTACCTTAATTCGGGTTTCCACAGGGAAACTCCCCTTTTTTGGATAAGTCCAGTAAAATAGTTCAATTGTGTATAGACACACACACGTCATATTATAGCATAATATTAAAACAGGTCTAGTGAGCAAACTGTCAATAGATGTTGCCGTTCACTTCAGGAGTAAACAGCAACATCTAGTGGTGCCTTTTGTTCAAATGTCTTCTCGGACATTTAGTCACCAAGTCACAGAGCAAGTCTGAATAAAGGCATGATGAATTACGTTTTTGTATTTGTATAAATAACAGTGAAGACATGTAATCTGATGCATCTCTCACCTATTTCTTGGTAGAGTTCTCATATTCCCATAAGTTCCACCCGGCCCCCAGTATTTGTTCTGTCCTCCATTGGTCCCATTGTTTCTGCTCTCGCCCACAAACAGAGACTGGGTCACTTCCTGGCTGGAGCCCTCATCCTTAGGGTAGCTGCCATCACTGGAGGTCATCAAGGGAAAAGCTTAAATTAACATGTATGCCAATTATACACTACACTAGTATGTACTTAACATGTTTGTAGTAAAGTAAAATGCATGAGTGAATTGATGTCAGGTAAATTACATTTCTCCTGTGTTTGTTTAGGAGAGCTACAGTAGAAGAAAATGAACACTGTACTGAACTATAGAGGTCTGAAACAGCACAGTATGTGTAAAGGTTCTGCTATGTGCCCAGTATCCATCAGTACTATGACATTCTCTGCAAGCTTGCTCATACTTGCAGAGAGGGGGCACTATAACAATGTTTTTGACAAGTACACACCTGGCAAAAGACAATCCCACCCCATTGTCTGCAAACCTGTTGGGAGGCAATAAAATAATTTTAGGGAGTATTTACCATTCACCCAGACAGTGTTTTTCATGTATACCAAGTACACCACATTCCAGGGTATCATTACACTAAATGTGTACATCTACAGTACATGCTACTCAGGGCAAATATCACACACACACTCACACGTAAACAGTAACACTTTAATGTGATCAATATTTCAGACAATGGAATTACAGAGTACGGTACTTTAAGGACTACAAGTCACACTTTTTGGTTGATGCTGTTATTTATACTCCAATGAGATTTGTTATGTTCTCTACTACATACCAGCTATGGCAAAGAGCTGCAATCATTAAAAACTGGCTAATGTACCACCAAAAAATGTAGATAAATGCAACTTCTAGAATAAAGCAAAAATCTGCATTATTTTATTCATTTTGTTCCTCTTAACAACACTTTTTGCAAGTGCAAGTAATACACCAGCATGTCTTACACAAATACAGTATTCACAATGTTTGTTCACTCATGTAAAGCCCGGAGCTCTGGAGATGAGGAGATCAGGCTGTACTGCTCGTCAAGGCAAAGGCAGTGTGCATGCCAACAATGAGTACAACAGCACTAACTGTCAAGTGTCACAAACACATTTGTCCCTTTGGCACTCTAGTCGCCATGGTGACTGTTCTTACATTGATGGCAGCGAGAAAGAGAAGTCAGGCTCACCCAGAGTTCTGGATGATGATGTCACCACCCCGTATCCAGGCTCCCAAGTCATTGTTCTTGAAGGAAATGAGGTTGTCGATGATGGCTGCCACCCGAGGACGGCTGGGATCAGCGTTCTGATGGGGACGGAATCTGAAAACAGAGTTTTGGGCTGTAGGAAGAGGTATACTCTAGGTGGAGGTCAAACCAGGTCTCTAGCCACCGCTGACCAATACAATGTGTACAAGGGAAAATAAACACAGGAGAATGTGAAAGCCCCCCTTCCCCGATATACAACACAATGCCCAGGTGTTGCGAGTGAGTGAGTGCATACATACATACATACAGCACAAGGTTTAGATTATTTCAAATGGGTGCTGTATGCACACCATTGGCATGCATCCTCTTCCTGACATTTCTCGCACTCCGTATAATATAACCACAAGGTAATACTAAATACACATTTCAAGATGCCAAGTCTTCCCCCCCCCCATACAACCACTAAATACACACAAATACTGTAGACCTCCAACATAAATCCACTGAGCTTGCCATATACAAACACATACATACTGTACTGTGCGCGCACACACACAGTGTGTGTGAGATACAAGCCCTTTTCCGTCTGGTCGAGGGTTGTATTTGAGTAGACGGCAGCAGAGTGGAAACTATTTGTGAAGACTTGTTTTCTCTGTCAACAGAAATCTGACAGACCCTCCACTAACACAGCAACACTGTGGCCATAGTACCATCCAGCTAGCCTTGGACTGGCCATGTGCTAACAGTGAAACAGAAATAGCTTGATCCTTACAGTGGTATATGGATCTTACATAGTACATCCTCATCCATATAGTCAATGAGCACACAGACTGTGTGGTCATTGACACATGCATATATACACACAATGTTGAATACACTCTCATAGACCCCACTAAATAAGACAGGATGGCCTATAATCACACACACGCTATATCCTATAGTTATACAAGTAACACATGCATTTGTATTTGCATGTATAAAGCTAGAGATCATCAGTACCCAAACAGGTACATTCTGCTAAGTACCTGGGCCAATGGGAGCTGCCGTCTACTAGACTGACACGACTAGATGTATTAGTACAGTAGTAGTGATAAATGTCAGATGTACAGTGCATTAAATTAATAATTATCAGAGTTTCAATGAGCTGTACTGCAGGTATTAACACATACGCACCTGGCACTGTTTTCCAGACAGAGGTATTCTCTGGGGTCAGCAGCACTTGCATTAGTAGTCTTCACACTTTTGTCAATGAACAGCCCTGCCTGGAATGAGATTGCGGCAGAACTATGGACAGGGTCCCAGAGCAGGCCAGTGGCCAGATAATACACAATATCAGTAGCGGAGCTCTTGGTACAATAACATATTCAACAAATGTAACTCTGGGCTAACAGTTCAAAGAAAAGAGTATAAAGCAGAACGTATAAATAACTATGGAGAAATATATATCATGGAAAAGAAGTATAACAGATATACAACATAAAATGTGTATTGATTTATGGCTATAGGAGTGAGTATGAAAAGTTGTGCACCGAGTTGGTCCTGTGGTGCTACAACAGTATAGTTTAAAGCTTTGGTGCTCCTCACTCTGTAAGAGAAGTTTCTGTGGTCGCAAAGGACAAAGACTGTACAGTTCACCTGCCCAGCTCTGTTATTACAAGCAGAAACACACAACTCTACAGAGCGCTGTTGTAATGTGTGTGTGTGTGTGTGTGTGTGTATGTGTATGTGTGTGTGTGTGTGTATGTGTGTGTGTGTGTGTGTGTGTGCACGTGCGCAAGCAATTCCCTGGGTGGAGAATTTAATACCGTGCTTGTGCAATGCTTTGCAAAAGGTCTACAATTAATGCATATGCATATATAAAAGCAATAGAAATATGTTTGTTAATTCTGAAATTGGCTGGTGGAAAATTATTTTATGATTGCATCAATAAAAACCACAAGATTGTTTCAATAATGTACCCATTCAATCTGTATTAAACAACATCTATTTAAGAGGTTACATGCAAAGATAAACTGGGGAAATTTAACAATAAGTGGCTCACCTTAAAGTTGGAGTGTACTCTGTTGTTGTAGAAGATTCCCAGGGGAGTGAGCTCTGCCTTGGTCTCGGGTACCAGGCCATGAGAATCCCCCGTGGAAGAGCTGTGAAACACATACCATATGCCAGCGTCCTGGGGCAAAGGGAACACGCTACAATGGTCAATATACAGATTAGTCAACAGGTGCGCTTTGATTATGGCCGCTCAAATTGCATTTGCACAGTACCAAACGATTCACGCTTCAAGAGGTTGTTAGCATTGGATATTCTGCTGATTAAAAACAAAGATGTTGGTTATGGTGCTTCTGTCAGCCTGCCATGTTCAGCATGCACCAGTGGGGTTCCTTCAGTATGTGTAATAAAATAAGACAGACTAGAGGATTGCTTGGTTGTGCTTGAGAAGACCCAACTACATTTACTGCATTTCCCTATCAGAGCTCCATTAAGCGCCATTTTATTGACTTGGATGTTGCTGCTTTGTGTTTAATTATAAAGAAAAAAAACAAGCCAACTATGGGGGTTTTCAACAATCACTTCTTTTAAATATCAAATAAAATGTCTAGTTTATAATCCTCTACTCATTAATTGGTCAGAAGTCAATTCTCATTTTATTCACTGCAGTTTCACCTGGCTCATGGAGTTCTCAAAGGCTAAATACTGCTTTTAACATTTCATAAGAATGCCTATTAACTGAACAATAAAAAAATTTATTAATTAAAAATACATTAAAATCTATGTTGACACTGCTGTTTCATTCAATGCAAATACTCTTACCTGTGAACCAGCAGCTGCATTATTTATGAGATTATTATTTGGGTTGGCAATCCAGAATGTTGAAACTGCCCTGTAAACAGCACAAGCACACACACAATTAAATGGGCTGCATATTTTAACCTACAGTTAATTAAAAGAACAAGGATCACACTGTCTGATTCTGCAAAATCCTTTTAATAGAACCTCTTTAATATGGACAGTTAAGTTTGCCAACACGCACACACAACCTTTAATGGAAACAAAACATGCTGCTTCCCTAACAGGGGCCCTTTTCTCAGTTTGACCAGAAGACAGACACTTCCCATTGAGGGATGAGGTCGTTATTACATGAATAAACACTGCACAGGTATGGGCCACTCAAAGAAAGTACCAGCTATCTAAGCCAAGGTCCCGAAGCCTGGGTACAGTACCTGCCTGTTTGACTACTCAGTCACTAGCTGTTAGCTCAGCTAACTCCTCTAGCCAATGCTAGGCAGTGGCATGTTTGCACATACTTCAAGCAAGCTTCCCTGAATACCTTCTGCTGTTCAGGATGCTGCGATCGATCCAGTCAATTAGTTAGATGAATTAGTGAGTTAGCTGTTCATGCTTAGTCTCGGAATCCATCAGCTAGGTCGTCTGACGGAGATTAAGCCTCTGGGGGTAAGGTCTTTAGGGATATTTCCAGGGTTCTGGATATCAAGGACAAAACTACTTCTTCCATCCACTGGTCAATATTTGCAGACCGATGTTCTACTTCAGACGCGAGAGTGGAAATGTTAAGAGTTAAGTTTGGCTAATTTAAAAACAGATATCCACACAGTATGAATGGCAATATAAAGATAAATTGTCATCAGGCAAGAGCCAGGTTTTCCGAGATTGCATTTCAGTTAATGTGTTCCACCTCTTTTGCTCTCCACACAGACATGTCAGTTAATACTACTCAGACTACAAACTTACAAAAGGAAACCATGGTGCATCCGGCACCAATATCTTATGTCGCTGCCTACAAATTCTGTATGCAGGAATCTGAAAAGATATTCTCTCATGCTAGACCACATGGCAGGCTTCTAAACCTGTACAGTTAGATACATGCAGCCCAGGTTAAGTTTCCTCTTCAAGATAGTAAACATTCCGGAGATACCTGGCTTCCCAATGTGGGATGCCCCCTCCCATAGAGCTTGAGCCCATAACTCATGATAAAAATAAATATACTATCTGCCTCCTCCTACACTTTCACCACTGCCCTACCAATAGCTAGTTGCCATGCGCTGTCCATGATGGTTCTAAGGTTCATTTCCCAGAGGCAGGAATAAAGACTAAACTTGATTACACACAGCTAACGGGGACAAGGCAGCCAAAGCTGTCTGTTCCAATTACAAGACCGCTGTCTCACAGAAGCCTGAATGTACTGTACACGCCCGGTTTACATTCCACGACAACAATAAACCTTTCTAAAAGGATATCCCATATTATCAATAAATCTTCAGCATAATTATAAATAATCGAATAGAATGCATATTTTTAAGAGTGCATCCATAATGCTCAGAATTTTGTTTTCCATTCATGCTTCGTGTCTCATGTGGCTACTAATTGAAAAACAAAACAAAAACTCTTTCATAAGCCCAGTGAGCTGGATGTCTCATAAGGAGCAGTATTCCACACGTTCTGTAGCACAACCAAGCTTGCTGTGCAGTACAAGGACACACAGGACAGAACGCTAGTCCATCACAGGGCCTTACCCCAAATATCTCCAATCCCGAGTGTCAAGAGGTTTCCTTTAGCTCAGAGAATGTCATCACCACCCCCCACCCCCCCCAATATTGGCACTGTGGTTACTACATCATACGGACAACAGAAGGCATCGCTCGAAGCTCTTACTTGCACTCTGTGCTGGGCAGTGGTGTGTAGCCACCGTAGACCTTGTCCTTGATGCTGGTGCAGAGGGTGTCGTTGCGGTCTGTGGGCAGCAGGGTTCCAGGCCGCGTCAGCAGGCCCAGGTTGTGGTAGAAAGTGTTCCGCTGCTCGATCCCATCCTCGAGGAAAAAACAATGGCCCAGGGTGTCGTAGCCAATGGTGTGCTTCACCTGGATCAGAAAGATTAATTCAAGAAAATAAAATACAGCAAGACTGTCCAGAGAACATTTACAGCAGATTAAAATAAAAATGGTTTCAATTATAAACAGTAGGAAACACCCCATGTGATCACTTGACCTACCCATGCTAAAGAAAAACAAATGCTGATGAAGTATGTAAATGTTCTGGAACAGTTTGAAAGTACATTCAAATTGCATTCCTAAAATGCTTTTAGGAATACCGTGCCTAAAGAATAACTTGGCTAAACTGTTTATTTCTGGTGAATCAAATGATGCGTATGGTTCACTGTGCACAATAAGATAAAAAACAATATATTTCTTACAGAATGAAAACAGGATATGCAGCCCAACCATTTTCTGTAGCCAATTCCATTTCCTCAGTGAACCCAGAATGAATGCTTTGTATCTCATGCCCTCAAGGACAAAGCAGTCCCCTTTTGACGTCAAGAGAGGACAACACACACACCCACACACACACCTCTAGTTGTTTACCAGGCATGGATGTGCGTGATGTGAGGTGCTTAATTCTTTCCTCATGCGATTTCACACATTTCTAAGAAGGTCAATTAAATGATGACCTTTACCAACATGTCATGGCACAGTAACAGAGATCTAAAGGAACATGGAACTAAACATTACAGCAAAGGAAGATGGGAGTGATTGCAGAGAGATTAAATGGAAAGCAGTAGTAGGCTGAGTGAGGACAAGGGAGAATCGGGAAGTGGCCCATTACAGCAATCTAGTGATGGAAGCTGTAATTGATGTGCATTTAACAGCCAGAATCACATGGTCCTCATTAGCCAGCCATATGGCCTCATACAGTACAGACAACAGCAATCTCCTTCCCACTAGAACCCGCTTCACTCCCGCTTCTCTGGACGAACATAAGAACCATGGCAAGGGCCTTCTTAAGATATAAAAACATGATAACAAACCACACCACAGTAGCAAAACAAATGTCATAGCACAATAGACTTAAGTACAGTACATATGTGAACAGCTCATAAGTACTGAAAGTTCCCGTTCCCATTTGACACAAAGATAAGATAGTAAGTTTTGCCTGCTAATACGAGTTTGATATCCACACACACACACACACACACAAAACTGACCAGCAGCCCGTTGGTGGCATGGACAGTGAGGCAGCGAGAGAAGGAGTGGTGTATGGACAGTCCGTCCACGTAGGTGGGCTTCTGGTAACCTCCCCTCTGGTCCACGTCACCACACAGGTGGAAGTGGAGCGGGTAGCGGCCTTTCTGCGCCTGCTGGCCCATGTTCTTTAGCTCCACGTGGGACAGATGCACCGAAGAGAAGTTCCCAAGGATCTGGGGGAGGTGAGGAAGATGGTGAAAAGGTTAGGAATGTGTGTGTGTGTGTGCATGCCCAAAGACACTCCTTTGGTGAACACTGCTACTTTGGCTGCTGCATGAATACGCTGCTTACCAAGGATCGCACCATTTTATTCTCTCATGGCTCTCCCTAACTATGTAAAACAAATGCCAAAGAAAACAAACTAAAAGGTCATTGGTTTCACAGTGCCTGTGAAATGACACAGAATTTGGTGAATAAAAGCGGGAGCCACCGCGTACAGTGAACTAGCCTTAAGGAGGGTCGACACAAGGTTCACATTAAGCTTCTAAAATAGGCCAGCTACTTATCTACTGACTACTCAGGCACTTTGTCTCTGGTCCCAGTAGGACAGCAGCAATAACACTATTGGTTTTGAGCCCCGTGGAGTGTTAACTGGGCCAAAACCACTGAAATCAGGCCGTTCCTGCGAGTGTGTGTGAGACAAGACTGAAGACATGCATTAGCATGCAGATACATGGAGGAAGGAACACAAGAAATATGGCTGAATACCATATACGTGTTAACAAACCAAGACACAGTATTGTGCAGTGCGCTCTAGGGGGTCCATTCTAAGCCACACTGTCTGGTTTGTGTTAAGGGGTATTGGCCAATTCCTCTGGCTATGTGGAATTCTCCCTCATACCCCATGTTTAGTTGTCTCTCACTCACTCTTTATGGTATCGTGAGATAAGCAGTAGGTGATTAGAATTTGTATAACTTTTTGTAAATGCACAACAACATCAACATTACAAAGACTTTATAGCATAAAAGTCTTTGTGCTATAAGAAAACTTTTCTATGTGCGCGCGTGTCTGTTCTAAACATGGTGACGTCACACCATCTACAGAACTCAAGTCGTCATGAGAGAGCGTTATGAGCCGTATGAATAACAGCAGATGAGCAGAGCGGGGAAGACAATGTGAGAAATAACACAAAAAAGGAAGAAGGCCAGCAGGAAACCCCTCTCTTTAAAGCCTGCATATCGATGGACAGTGCAAGCTCAGCATTGCAAGCTCAGCATTCATGAAATCGTCAGGCACATTGTATTAGAGGCAGTGAATTTAGTCACGCCACACCAGACCATGTTGCAGACACATCAAAAAGGCACAGACAGGCCTTTTATGTCAACACACACACACACACACACACACCTCTACAGTACCTTGATGTGGCCTCCAAAGGTGTCATGGCTGAAAAACTGGCACCAGTTTTTTCCATAGCAAGAGTTTTCCATTTCTCCGTAGATGAGAATGTTTCTGGAAAGCAGAGCCACCTCGGCACGCATGTCCACGCCATCGATGATCTCCCCTATGTGGCCATACTGGGGCCTCCCTGGGAAAACAGACACGCACACAAACGATTGTATATTAGAAGGTTACAACTCCTGGCAGGATATGATTATGAACGCATGCACACGTCAATATCCCCCACACGCACGTTACTTCTAGAGTAAGTGAAAATAATAATGAGCTAAGGCAGCTAACCTAACAGTTGCAAAATATTTACTTTATTACTAGTATGACATTTCAAAAATGGTTTGATGCCTACATTTTAAAAGGCTTGAATAAAATCTGATGTCACAACAGGTACTGCAGTAACATTTATCGTTTGGTCATTGTTTCACACAAATAAACGCCGACAAGCAACTGTCCAGAACAAAAACAACCAAATTAAAAGACAAAACTGCAACTAACAAGAACCATTCCACGGCTATGCGTGATATAAAAGGCTGTCCCTTGATCATTTGGTGCGGCTGGTATTGATATTGCAGTTGAACTTTGCACTGTAGGAAACCCTTGCATGCACGCCCTTCCACAGTATTCTGTTCAGGAAGAGAGTTGGCTTGTGTCCACAACACAGGACATCAGCCTCAGAGAATGGTTCAATGAGAGGTGCAGCAGTCACGATGAAACATGTTTAAAGCCTTAAAACAGGCCACATATTGTTGTAATCAAAATATGACCTTTTGCTTTTTATTGACATTTAAGCTTTGACCTTTATTTGGTTTAAACATTTTTTTTTTTAAAAAGCTAAATTGTTCCCAGACACACATGCACCAAAACAACACTTCCAGCGTAGCTGTGTAACATCGTAGAACAGCCATAATGTGTCACAACACACAAAGAGACTAGATGTCTGCGCTCACCTTGCACCTTGACCTGCCTGCTAGTGCAGCGTGGGCAGGGCAGAATGGTGAATTCCTCCGCCTGGTGCATGGAGTAGTCAGTACTGGCGACCACAATGCGATCCCCAGGGTGCCAGGTGGACTGGACCTCATCCTGAAGGTTTAGCACCACCTGGTCCACTGCATCCACCTGGAAGCCAGATATGGGGAAACCTGTGGGCCAATGGAAGAATGTGAACAGAGAACAGCAGCCGCTGGGTGGCATTACCAAGTATTACATATCAAACTATAGACTTGGAAAACCATGCGTGAACAAACCCACCCTACCTTTAGAGCCAACATGTGTACTGCTGTTAAAAAGGTAGTTCATAAGTAATTGTAACTATTAGTCGGAAAACAGTAAAAAAGACCCCCGTGTGTGTGGAGGAAGGGGCATAAAGTAGAAGTATTTAGTGAAGGCTTTATTTTGAAGAAGCTGAGGACTCCTGGTCGATGGTAAATCCAGAAGGGACTGGTGCCTTGGTGCCTACCGCTGCTCCACTCGCTGTAGGCAGTGACAGAGAAACCCACTCCATCCACAGTGGTGAAGTGGCGTTTGGCCAGGGCCTTCCCTCCTGTGTCGTGGTTTTCATGTTCCCTAACGTCCTCGGAGCAAGATGCGTTCCCGCCACCAACAACAGAAACTAGAGCCCACGCTTGCCTGAGAGATAGAGAGAGAAAACATTGAAGTCACCAGCACCGGTCATGGGTTCATTATACAGTATCATCTCTCGCCCTGGACCCTGACTGTGTGGCTAGACTGGACAGCTGAGAAACGTTTACTCATGTTAGTCCTTCAGCTGTTGAATTGATCATTATACGTTTTATCATTCTGTTCTGAGCCATTTTAAATTACCTGCTTTCAGCCAGAGTGTCAGGTTCATTTTGCTTGGCTGCGATATGGATGAATTGCAGGCGCACTTTTTAATATGTGTGAGGTGTTGGGCAAACAGTGCTAACTCCACTCTGCCCCCTCTGGTCATTTACCACCTGGTCGCTTGAATGAGCGCATACTGTAGAGTAACTCCATTATCAGAGTGTGTCACACCCAAGAAAATGATTTGTCTGCTGTATTAGCTACTGGGGGTGGAGGGGAATCAACAGCGCCTTATTCATAGCATACTTATGTAACACAGTACAGTTAGTCAAACACATGGTGTGACCCATATTGGATAATGAGGTGGGAGTGTGTGATCTCTCCCTTATGCATCATGTTCCTCACCACAGTGCTTGGGAATGACACACACACATACAGTAAGGCTTATGGAGCATTTGGGGACAAGAGAACCATAATACGCAGAACAGAAGCACAGAGAAGGTAACATTTATTTAATGAAATGTCTTAGAAGGCTATCTACTTTGCTATAAGCAAAGGGCTGTGTCGGTCAGCTACAAGATGTTAGTCAGGCCTTCACCCGCACTCTACAACCATCTGTCTCCCTTCCGCTCACTACCTAATGAAGCGGCAATGACGTACAACACTTGGACAAGAACAGGATGATTAAAAGATGGCAAGATGGAATGAGCTATAGAGGATGGCAGAGAAACAAAAATCCTTTCTGCTGAGGAGTTTAAGGGTGTGGGTGACCAGTGGGATTGGGTGCGTTATTTAGGTAAAGATTTAGATTCAACAAGGTCATTGGCGCAGAAAAAAGAAAGAAAAGCATGCCTCCTCTGAGTTTTTAGTAGGGTTGATTATTCATCCAACTGCAGTCACTATGGTATTTAATATTTAATTTCTACACCACACTCCCTTTTCGATGTTGAACCTTCTCTTTGTGTTACAATATTTTATTAGTAGACTTATAATAAAGTATTATCTCTTTAACTACTGAAAGATCATTTGAGGATTTTGAGCACCAACCATCTTACCATCTCCCTGAACTGCAAGCCCATTTCTATTACTATCTATAGTAAAAATATTTTAGACATGCGTTAGAGAGATAGCCATTTTAAATTCCAAGGCAGGTGGCTTTTCAATCTGATGGCTTAGAGGAAAAGTAATCTCCCCACAATTCTACTGGGGCAGAATCTAGACCTCTCTTTCTCACACCCACACACACACACACCTCTTCAAGTGACTTTCATTTCATCGGATTTTGAAATGGATCGTTGCACATTTGGACAAAAATATGCTTGCTCAATGCCTTTAGAGAGGCAACAGATTCAAATATTTTCCACATGTGAACACAAACCAGCCATGCTACAATCTGACCTGTGGTATACTACCTACAGTAGAGTAGGATTCAGTCATAATGCTAGTGCACAAAGCCTTTGGATATTAATAAAACAATGTCCTATCCAATGTGGCTTATTAATGTACAACATGTCTTCATGTAGATGACAGAGACTCTGCGATCATTCGCTGCCCCCCACAGACACAAAAACAGGATCCATCTGGGATTGGGGGGTGCACTCTGCTCTGCCATTAGAGCCTCTGTGGGTGGCTTTCTGTGTACTGCTGAGGACTCTGCCAGCTGTGTTACAACATATTTATTTACTTATTTATTATAGACACAATAAATATAATGGAATGGCATAGGCCCAATTATTATTGGGTCAGTTGAGGTTGAGGAGTCTTTCCAGTGCTGGCAGGCAAATATTCTGGATTTATGGCTCAGATAACATATTTGGAGTAAAATACCAATATTTCCTATGGGAAAATTGAATATGTACTTGTACTATGATTCTGCCTGATATGTGTGTGTTTTGTGAGCATTGCTGTACCCTCTTCCTGGTAGTTTGGAGAGTAGGCAATTAACAGATGAACAAGGGGCCAACAGACACGAGCCAGGTGCCTACTAGCTGTTTAATGCGTCTCACGGGGAGTAATAACTGTGGCTAATGTAGATGACATACAGCACACAAAGGTCCGTTGGTCCACTTGTGTGAGAATATGATTACGCAAGTCATGAACGCTTTTGATATCACAAGGGACAGTTCTATGGATGCGTCCAACATGGTGTTAGTGACGGCGTAACAGGAAGATGTACAGGAAAGTTCAAGTCTTCACTGATACCAGGTGTCAGCTTGTTTTCCTCCTCTTTAATATGCATTCCATTGCTTAATACACGTTACTAACTAACAACCATTACAAGCCAGACTATTGGTATAGCACAGATACAGATGCTGCTTAGTCGCACACAATTTGAGTGGATTTAGGCTGGGAAATTTGCCCTTGCCCCACAGAGACAAGAAATGTGATACTGTACATGCTTGTCTAACACTTTCCATAGAAAGAAGCACGCTTGTATGTGTGTGGAAAAGACAGTCACAAAGAAAGTCTAGTGCAAAGATGTGTGAGTGTGTGTGTGTGTGTGTGAGATCACAAGTTTGGCACCAAACTACACCCTCTGTTGAACCCCTGGTGTTTGCCCTTTGAAAGACTGGAGGGCGTTAAAACTCCTGAGTCGGCACCTTTTGAAAAATCCTGGAAAACGCAATGAGCGTAAAGTCGTCCACATGCTTCCTCTCTTGGCAGTGAAACACAAATCGGAAACACAAGGGGGAAAAGAAAGTAACGTCTCAGGAACAACTCAGGGAACTTAGCGGAAGAGGACATGCTGGTGGTGGAGGGGACAGGGAAATGTGGGGCGGGGAGGCAGGCTGGATCCAGAGGTTGTTAAGAGCACTGAGGGACAGACTCAGTCTTCAGGCTAAGCACAAAGCCTTCAAAGGCTACTGCCTGACCCACCAGAAGAGATTAATAAACTAGCTTCATCTCCCCCAGGAGAGAGAGGGTAATTATTCCTCACAAAGACAATAGACAAAACACAGAAAAGCATGGACGCACATGTTCCACTGAGAGAACTTAAAGCTGGAGTCAAGGATTCTGAAGAAAGACTGTTGATATATGAACTCAATCAAAACAAAAACACCTCTCCCTTCAAAGCCTCTTTCAAAAAGTTGCTTCTTTAGAAGCTCCGCCCTCTCCAAATTGTAACCCGATTGCCAAGGCTAGGACAGTATGTGTTCATTTACAGAGCCGCTGCTGTGTAGAAACACTGGATTATCATCTCAGCTCAAACACGGAACGGGCAGCGAGTACATATTTGCTTAATTTGACAAAAGTATGTGGTTCAAACTACAGGCAACGGGCCAGCTTCACGCAATGCAAACAAAATAAAGAGCTCTACGGCTGCTTCCCCCTAACCTGACATGCCAGTAGAATTGTTGTTACAAGTCCATCTGGGAAGTCGTACATTGAAACTGTTTGTGAATGGCTGTACTTTCAAAAAAAAAATCCTTGCAAGTTGATTGGATGAACCATCTGGTCGGCATACCTAATCCACAATAATATCTATAAACACGACGATAGTTGGAAAGTTCAGTTGCTACTCGGACACATTCAAAATGATTCAGAGGCTTTTTAGACTGATTCTCATGGAGAAATTAAACTGAAGCTTGCGAGATCAGGATGGTCTTGCAAGGCTAGCTTCCCCCTGGATTGCGTCGTTTTTATAACACGTTGCGCTTCTCAAGGCAGGGGGGCCTAAATTGACAGGATACCTTTATCTCAATATCCGTCATCTTTATTATGGGTGTTGCGCTTGCATGCAGCCAATACAAGCAGGTTGTCAATTTATAATTTATAATCGCAGGCTTTAGCGGTTACATAATCGAACAACGCCACATCGCGGCTTCGGTTGTGATGCGGATAATCATGCAGCCCTAGTTCAAACCCAACCCTGCGGCTGCGAGTCCAACGGCCAGTCTACTAGACCATCCCGCCGCCTAGTCTGCATCGTCATACCTGTACTTGAGATCGCCGACGTAGTTGCTGCCGAGCCTGTCTTTAAGGGCCTGCTTGGTGTCTTCCAAGAGGCTCTTGACGGCCGAGTCCCCTACGGCCAGCGTGACGATGCGGCCGTCCGGCAGAGAGCGCAGCAGCTCCGTGAGCCGCGTGCTGTTGGCGGGGTACTCGTGCGTGTCGTACCGCTCTGACAGCAGCACGGCGGCCGTGTCCTGGTCCACCACGCGGAGGTTGATGCCGCGGCTGAAGTTCCTCTGGAAGGAATAACCGCCGGTGGGCAGGCCCGAGGCTGGCAGCGAGCGGGTCAGCAGAGACCAGGACACCCGCTGGGTCCCGTGGAGCTCCAGGGTCCCTCCGGCCAGGACGCCGATGAACTTGCGGCCCAGGCGGGGCACCTCCGGCACGGCCGTGTTGTCGGAGCGGCCGAGCAGGGCGATGGTGGCGCGAGAGCGATAGCGGCACTTGGGCGCGCCGATGTGCAAGGCGCCCCCGTCCTCTATCAGGATGTGGCCTGTTCGTACGGTGATGTTCCGGGAGCCGTCTTTCTTGTCGGCAAAAACTACACGGCCTGGAGGTGGAGGGAGAGGGAGGATGGGGGGAAGGGAGGGAGGAAGGGGTGGGGGGAATACAAGGACAGGTTAATAAAGAGAAAAACTAACTAGGGTGATACAACTTTCTGTAATTCAGGCTTAAAGGGGTTTATTTCTCCCATGAGTGCATTTACCTCCGGATTGGATGGTTAAGGAACGGAAGGTAGCTGAGGAATCCAGTCGAAACAAGTCTCCCTTCCTGACCACGACAGCCATCTCAGGCTGGTGGCCTGGATTCCATCCTCTCAGGTCTGGGTTGTGATGCGGGCAATTCTCTGTAAAAGCAATCAGTCAAGACAAGAATACCATGACATGGTTTGTGTACATCAGAATGTAATAATAAAACTGATTTAAAACGGCTGATATTCTATATTTTCATATTTGACTGACTAACTGGTAGATGGAGGATCAAAGAAAGATGTTGGAAGATTTTTCCACTAATATAAATACACATCAGCTATTCATATTATCCATTCTATTGTTAAAGTTTGAGCATTGGTAAACACTTGGCGTGTAGCCAAAGTGTCTTTCCCTGCATCTGCTTTCACTCCAATACAGCAGCAATCAACGCAGAGAGCTGTGCAAATGAAAAGCAGTACTGAATGGTTTAATCTGGCTTTAATAAAAACTGTTTACCGAGAAGCAATTAAATGTATTGCTGCCAATAAAATTGGGCAAGAATCAAATATGTCAAATGCGTTCTGACACAGATTGGGCAGTGGGCACCGCTGATAAATTAACCAACAGCCAATACATCCACAAAGCAAATAAGTGCTGACACGGACCATCCAACACATCTCCGCTGGTAAGGGAGAGGACGAGGATGAGCGTGAGAAAGAATGCACCGAGTGACACGCCGAAGCATATGTAGGCGTTGGTCCTCTTGCGAACGCTCCGCGTGCGCTCCCTGCACTGAGTCTCCTCTGACACCAGGAACGTAGCTGGACGCTGGGGGGCAGGTCCGTGGGGCTTCTTCGGTAGAGGTGGGGGAGGCGGGGCTTTGGTGGGCGGAGGAGAGCGGACGGGAGCCACCCGGCCCGGAACGTATCCAGGAGACCGCTGGTGGTTGCCATTGGGAGGCGCTGCGAACACGGGAAAGACACTTGGGCCATCGTTTGTCTGCATGGTATATCTGTCTTCAACCTGTGGGGGAAGGGGAGAGAGTATTCAAATAGTACTTGATCTTCTGGATGGACACCATGTAGTCTCACAGAGCCAACCTTTACTTATGTAAAGTCTGGGACACAGTGCTGGATAACCGTGTCAAGATCCGCCTACTTGACAGCAGAGGTATTTTGATACCTACGTAACTCAATGACAAAGTCAGACGTTAATCTTATACAGAGCAATTTGTTGAGAACCTTACCAACGTGACTCTGGCTGTTTACAAGTATTGCATATTTGTCAGATAATAGGATGTTTACTGCTTAAAATAAATGGAATAATTGAAATTAGTAAACAAAGCACTGCATTAGCGTTGCACCAGAATTACTGTTATATACTTTGGAGTGACAATGTTAGCAGCCAATGAAAATAGGCAACTTAAACGGGTATATAATCAGATGTTCAGCACAGCATTGCTAATGAGACGTATTGCTAACTAAAGAGACTAGGGTTAGACTAGACACCATGTAGGAGAGACATGAAATTATATTAGAAGCATACAGGCATTAAGAGTGAAGCGCTAGGAGGGGGTTGTTGAAACTCAATAGGCCAAGGAGAATTTGTGCCATTATAAATAAGCACACATACTTTACAACCTGTGGTTTAAAAAACAGTGGAAGACAAAAGACTCAAAAGAATCTAGTGGAGACGAGCAGAAGCCAACGGCATCTGTCTCCACACCTAGAGTTGGGTACACACACACACACCAGGAATTATAGATTACAAACACCCCAGGAATGACATCGACAGGGTGCCCTTGGTTACAGTTTGCGTCCATTGTAATGGTGCTGTAAATCATGGATCTGAACATTTCTGAATGTGTCCACACATGTCACATAGGGAAACTGGGGCATCACTTTCTGGCATCGAGGCTACAAAGTGTAAAATGTTATCTCTCTCCCACACGCCCAACTAAAATAAGCCTCATAGCATAATACAGATGCACACAGTCACAGGACATGATGTATACAGTCAGTCACAGAATGTAATGTTAGACAGGAGGAAAGGAAATGACAGTGCAGATAAAAGCCCTTCAAGGCACTTTTTGAGTCACTGATCACTGCAATGTCATAAATAACATTGTATATATTGTAGCCTAGATGTCAGCAGTGTTGGGATGAGTTGGAGGAGGATTTGGGGTACTTTCCGGTTATCCGCACCACATTATTATTAAATGTTTTACTTTTTTTTTTCTGGTAAAGCTTAGGTCTAATTCTGTATTTGTTCTACCTTCTGGTTGAGGTTAGGTCTCTGTGACATTTAAGATTAGGTCATCCAGAACAGTGTATTTTCACTGGTAAGGTCACTGAGTTAAGGTCAGGGCCTCATCTTCTTCTGGGGGTTCTCTGTTTGAGGTCTGGATAACCGGAAAGTACTGGCTTTTGTATAAAGATCCTTTCTCTTTTCTTTGTTGGCCTGGCTTCCTGAGAGGTGCGTGTTGGGTTTGACTTGGTGGTGCATGGCCCAAGTGCACAAGCACGTGAGGAGTATCACTGCTCATTAAACCCAGGTGTATTAGTAATGGTGTTGCATGAGACAATGAGAAGGGACACATTGAGAGATGTCTGTCAACATACAAGTCTTTACCCAGACAATGATTTTAACATACCTTTATTTGGAACAAACTGAACATTTAACTGTGGCTTAAAAGAAGCTCAGAGAGCTGGCAGAAGGGGGCTCACCCTTCCAACAGTTTTTAATCCTAATTTCCACCAAACATTTTTACTACGCTTCCATTTTAGATTTGTTTTTTGTTTAATTATGTATTGTGTAGTTATAAGCCTGCACAATGACCTAGTGATAGTTGGAACGACTACAACTAAAAACAATGGCACTCTAATGTAACCACACTTAAACTACCGGTAAGAGAGTAGCCTGCTGGTCACTGTGCGCTACATATTAGCAAAACATAGCCTTGCCAAGCCAATTAGGCTAACCCCTTCAACTAATTAACAGGAATTTACAATGGAAAATATATATTTTTTAAATCGGAAATGAATAAATAAATGTCAAGCTATTGCTATTTTCGTTCTAAAGCACAGGATAAATTGTTTAAATCCATCCTCTGCCATCAGATTATACTATAGTGCAGGGATGCCCAATCCTGGTACAGGAGATCTGCTGCCCTGCATGTTTTAGACGTCTCCTTGCTCCGACACACCTGACTCAAATGAATGGGCTTCTGCAGAGACTGATAACGAGCCACTCATTAGAATCAGGTGTGTTGAAGCAGGGAGACATGCAGGGCAATTGTAGCGCTCCAGGACCAGGATAGGGCATCCCTGCTATAGTGCAACTGCAACAGAGTGACTCTTTAGCGGTCTTTAAAAAGCTCCGAGCAGCCCATAAAGGTAGACAGACAAATATAAGTAAACAAATCTCGCAAATAAGACATTTAACTATATCTAAAAGATTGTATGATGTAACATGGATTCATGACAAACTTTATCAGTAATCCAAAAATACCACGCAATAATTTGTGAATTTGGAGTATATTTCACTCAAGGTGTATGGGACACGTTGCAACATTTCAAAATTTTTACGTGAAAAGATTAAACGTAGTAAAATCACCCACAGTTCGCTGTTTTTCACACAATTCACGGCAGAACACTGGCGTTATTTGTAAATAATAACAATAAAGTTATACTGTATAAACTTCTCGCCCTCAACGATTGACAGCAAGCAAGCACAGCAGAGACAATGCAGCCGACGAAGTGTCCGTACCTTTCACAAGACTATTTATTCAGGACCCCCTTGCTTCTGTCCATTCGCTCTCTGTTGAACTGCAAAACGGTACCTAGCGGCATGAACAGCTGATACAAATAAAAGAACCCCTTTTGGCATGGGTGTCCTATATATAGCCGAATGTTTCTTCACATGGCTTTTATCTAACGGAGCTTCAATACATCGTCAAGCCCCGTCTCACCGATACGCAAAGCAGGCGCGGCTTGGAGAGAGGAAGTGAGAGCAACAGCGAGGATTGGAGGAGCCTGAATTGGGGAAGGGGGAGGCTGACACACTGCCGCCTGCTGTTGAGATAGCCTACAACATCAAACTCTGCAGAAAGGTATTCTGTCTAAGAAGTACAAAACACTTAGTATTAAAAAAACATTTTGCATGGCTTAATTATTTTACGGTAACTAAAAACACAATCACCCAAAATTATCTACCGTAGTCACCCTTTCCCATAAATGATCCACATCCCCCATATTCCCATAGTGTTGTAAGTGAATCTATAGAACTAGGATAATAGTCTGTATTGAAACCAAAAAATTAACATAGCCTATATGTAAAGTAAATGCGGAGAGTATATTATGCCAACCCAAAGCATCCCTCTGGCAAAACATATTTAAAGGTCGCTATCTTGAAGAAAGGCCTCATGCAGCGTCATTCCTGTTATGCGGTAACATTTCTGTTGCAGTGAATTACTTATTCATACTGTATGTTCTGTAAAATGTGTCAAATATTAGTAACAAATGACTCAAATTCTAGATTTGTCTTTTTTATTACATAAAAAGTGAATAATGCACATATGTTTATGTATTATTTTTTTATTACCTTTTTTATTTTGGTATGCATTCTATTTTACTATGTCCCCAGTGCAAAGTAACCAACTTCCAAAAAAAATATTTTTTTATTGTTTTATAGACCATGTTAAACTATCTATAAACATTCATGTATACCAGGTCAAACTATATTTATTTCTTAACATTTTCATAATGTATTGTTTGTCCCTGAAGTCATCTTCCACCCTGTTAATTTGTATTTTTTTTACAATTACATTTAGGCCATATTCAGGAATTTACATTGTAATTTTTGAGGTAATTCAAAGTCACAAAGTGAGGTAAGCATAAACTTTCAGTCATATATTTTTTCCAAGTTTAATTATGTTAATCTGCTTGTAGCACTCTTAAAGTTCCACCCTGTTAGGCCAAATTATGAAGAAAGTTAGTCTAGTATTATAAATAAAAAAAACAAATTTATATCGTTATACACGTTCTGTTCATGTGCAGAAAGTTAGCTAGCTAAATCTTGATCACTCACAGAACTCTGGCTAACTTAGCTCAAAAAGTTCCACCCTGTCAGGACATTGACCATAACAGTGTGGAATATGAACTTAATTTGTTTTAAGTGCCAGAGCTTGACCATTGTATTTTCCTGAGAGTTAAACATGTCACTTTTATGATATAATACCAAAAACCTGAAAAATCTTAACTTTATTTTTCAAACTTTAAGAGTCCAAAATGTTAATGCATAACAGGAATGACATGTCTCACTGCCCTGTGGGCTACACAGCCTTCCAATCTCAAAGGTGGACACTTATAACATATTCTTTTTTATATTTAAGAATGCCTTAGAAGCAGCATTGGAAAACATGAACCATCGTGATCTAAGTGGTGGTACAACTTTTGTCAATAGAAATGATATGCACGGGAAAACAGCTAAAACGATCAGGGTCTCAGTGGTACACCATTGGTCAATGGGATAGGTTGTTAGTAAATGGAGAGTAAATGCTACATTTTTATAAATAAGACCTGTTTAATTCAGGCACTGTAGACAGAACAATGATCTGCCATATTTATAAAAGTGACTCTGGTGAAGTAATGGGATTAGACTGTTGATTATTGACAAATGCAATCAAATGCAAGAGATTGGAATTGTTTTTGGTATAGTAATGGCACCTACCATCTCTAGCCAATAGTAAAACACAGAAAAAGATATTACATCATGTCAGTTATGGTTTCATAAGTCATTATGCTCTTCAAAGGGTGTATTCAGTATAGTATGATTCAATACAACCAATATTAACATATGCAAATTCCATATTTTGTTTTTCGGGTCTAAATAATGATTTCTCTTTGCTATGTGCATTTTATTAAGCATACAGCAGTTGTGTTTCTGTTGTGGTATAGGAAGCCTTTAGCCTACTTTATACAGCGCTTCATGCGATCTTATTTGCAGGAGTGTGTTATCTAGGCTATAACTTATGAGGTAAGCCTCATAGTTTATGCAAGAGGACCTTATAAACACCAATATTCTCTGAAGCATATGGAGTTAGGATGACAAAGTGAATTTAGTTAAATGTACTCCCATTAAAGATTAACAAAATATCAGACTGTTATGATTGCTTATCAAATACAAATTTTATTATCTATAACCAATTTATATTATAATCAATATTGTCATTACATATGATTCTGCAATGAAAATATTTTCTAAAAAAAAAATAGAAAAAGATATATTTAGTAACCCAATTGAAGTACTCAGATTATCAGGAGCCAAGCACACATAATGGCTTCATCTAATTGTCATACAAACAGTTAAAGTATAACAACTACAAGTGAGATATTATAACAATGTTTTATAAAGAAAATTTAAATTAAAACAAAACATGTCCTGTAAAAATATTTACAATCTGAAAATTAAGTAGAACCATAATATACAGAAATAAAATGTGCTTAATTTTTTTTAATTCTTCTAACACATTAACTGACAATCAGTTCTAAATAAATTGTCAATCTAAGGACAACAAAATAACCAATCACCAGTTATCTTGAGTTTTTCATGACTTAAAGTAGTCAGACCAGAAGGTCTAAGGTAGCACCCATGGACATTGGCTAATTAACACTTACAAACTAAATTTGAACCCATTTCTAACCACATAATTGACCTAATCCATTAATGCAAATAGTGTTCCTTAAACTGGCCATAGGCAAGGGAAACTAACCGCACATGGCACATTAACTGTAGCATGTTAGCTTTTTAGGCTTTTTCAGTGCTTTAACCGAATAAAGCACTACAACAAACATATCTTATTGTTTTACATCAATCAGCATTAAAGACAAGACAACAATACACATGCAGACAATACTATACCAATTAAGACAACCAAGTATATGTGCAAAAAAAAAGTATGACTGCAGTCTTTAATGCTGAGCTGGAAGAAAACTCCCAGTATACATGGGGTTGGTGTGGACTCATTTTCTATAGATTCTTCATCAAAAAAATAAATAAAAATAGTTTTACTTCATTTAGCCAGTTGGGTTTGTGAAATAAAATATATGGTATGTACATTGAAAATGAATCCACACCATCCATGCTAATGACATTCACTATTCCTCGGACCTGAATGGCATTAGTGGCACCAGTCTTTACAGCAAATTGCTTCCACAGTAGTTTAACCCTATATAAAGACATCCAGAAATAATAATATTCAAGTACAAAGACAATTAGTATATCTATCTATCTATCTATCTATCTATCTATCTATCTATAAATATCTTTAAACCCAAGTTCGGTCATACCTTTACCATATAAAGGCTTTATTAAATCTAAATTAATAGTTGATGTACATTAAATGGGAACTCTTTTGTGTCTGTAGAACTGCTCAACATGTATGTAAAACAGAACAGCATAAATATAACATAACAGTGATGAGGTAAACTCAGAAGAACTATGTGGGACATATGTTTGCAATAGAGAATGTGTGGCATGGAAACCAATCTAATATAAACAGTATTTAAATCAGACGATGCTGGAGGTCCATGCTCTCGTGCCTTACTAGCAAAAAATGGCAACTGTACCTTTCTGAAAGAAAAAGTCTGATACAGTGAATCTTCATACAGTACATCTAATAAATTATTGGAGCTGTTTCTAAAGGTGAATTACATTAAGTAAACCTATTTGTTTATCCGTACATCTGTCTAAAGCAATATATTCAATCAAAACATTTGGCAACACCATGTTTGCATTTTCATTGTTAAGTTCTCAGTCACATAATACGTGCAAATCATTTGGAAAATATTCTTTAAAAGTATTCTAAACAACAAAATCAAAAATCTAAATGCTAAGTGTAAGAAGGACCAAATCTGAACTAACTATCAAGTCAGATAAAGGTTAGGCCCCAGAATCTCCAAAGCCTCTCAGTTAGTTATTCAGAGGTTAAAACTAAGGAACTTTGACCATGTCCTTGTCAAGGCAGCAAAAATGCAACACACTCATTCTGTCACACAGTTCATTATATTTCACATTTCATTCTTTTGTTTCCATATACACTACATCTTTGATTCACGCACTGTCAAAATGTGCAGTTTCATAAAAAGTAAAGTAAAAATGGCTTGTAAAGGATAAGGATGGGTCAAAGAAGGTCAGAGTTGCAGCAAGAGGTGTGGACAGTGTTGGTGGGCCCCTGTACCATACAACGGGGTGTCCACTGTGAAGAGGTGCTTGATGGCAAGCACGATATAAGCAGTACACTGCTTTTACCAGCACTATACTTAACACACAGCTCCATTATCTCCTGGGGGTGTGGGGGAGGGGAGGAATGGGTGGAGGAGAATACCACAATTTATTTCAACCCACTTCTCCCAAAACGAAAAACCATCCTAAGTGACGACTATATTTTGCGAATCGACAACTTTTCAAGCCATGCCTGGGACAATGGCAAGGTACACTCTTCTCTCCATCCTTGTTCAATGCTGTGGTGTCTCCTCTACAAGTTGACCAGCTCGTGTGCTACAAACTGTTTGAGGCGCTCCAGGTACTGTCCATACAGCTCCACATCATTGTGACCTGCCCCCTCCACCCAGAGGGGCTCCACAGGCCGCTGGCAGCGCTCGTACAGCGCCAGCCCGTGGGAGAAGTCTATAACCTCGTCCTCCGTCCCGTGGATCACCAGTACTGGTGAGGTCACCTTGGAGATCTTGTCGATGCTTTAAAATTAACAGAAAAAAAACAAGAGCCAATTAGGCACGGATCAGATTGTGTTAAATGTCTTCAATGCAGAATGTAATACATTAATTACGTGAACTGAATAAAAACAGAAGGCCTCAAATGTCCTATTGTGTCCCATTGTATGCACTGCAATAGGACATTACCAAAACTGTTACAAAATAGTCAGCTATTAAAATACATTCTTCATTATTCGGCAGGTATTGTTCTTTTTTTTCCCAACCTCACAATTTCAGGTTAAATAAAATTTTTATTCAATGCAGGTAAATCAACATGCAACTTTGCACACATTAAATCAAAACACACAGGGGCATTAAACAAACAGAAATAACATTAAAAAAAGGACTGACACTAATATTATGTAATACTAATACTAATATATATATATATATATATATATATATATATATATATCAATGGGGTGAGCTATTGGGAACAATTACTCTGTAACAGCATTGGAATACCATAATATTCTTTTTTTTTTTAATGTTTGAACCTGTTTCTGTATGGTGTGTGCGTGTTTGCGTGCACACACAACACCCATGCACACCACATTGTTATTTACGTCAGGTCAGTATCACTTGAGTGTCTAGCGGGAAAGTAGAGCCTCCAAATAGACATGCGTCTTCCTTAATCCTCATTTGATGCCCGCCACTCAGCCACCTGTTTACAACACACTTACTTGGGGAAGGCATCAAAGCAGTAGGTCTTCTTGGTGTCGGGGAAGGCTACTCTCATGCCAGAGGTGAGGGGCGAGTGGAGGACCACTGCTGCACTCTCATAGCGAGCCGCCAGGTCCACCGATGGGACCGTGCCGATGCTCTGGCCGTACACAATGACGTTCTCTGGACGGATGCCGTAGCTAGGTAAGGAACACATACGCAAACACTGTTTTGTCTCAAGCCATTTTACACACAGATACCTCTTTAATCTGCAGTGTCAATCAAGCTCCATGAAGGGCCAGTATGTAGCCCAAAACTACAACTGAATATAACTACATTTAACCATAGACTCAAATAAAAAGCTGTTTGACTGAGTCCCTACTCTCAATAAGCAGTCTGCATATGGTTTAACATATGCTCTGAAATATGATTGATTTCAGTTCCAGCTCTTTACAGCTTTAAACTGTAGTCACATTTTTGATGTACACTGGCACATTAGTTTCCCCATTTGTTCCAAAAGCTCAAATTCTCCATATGCCTTTCCTTGCGCAAATACACACACCCTTGTGCCATATTATTACCACATCAGGTATTGAAAACCTACTTACGTATTCACATAAAGTATATACAGTATGCACTATACACAAAACACAGAGCCAATTGGTCTGGTAAATGTGGAACGTTGCTCCCTCCATGGGATCGTGACATGGGTCATGAGACTAAAAACAAATCACAATAAGAAAGAGAGAACGCAAGAGAGCAAAAGATGTATGGGAGAGCAGAGAAGAAAAGGAAAGAAAACACATTCACGCAGCTGATTACAAAAAATGTGACCCACTCAGTCAGTCAGCTGGTGATCTGAAACCCAGTCAGAGAATACTACATCACTGTTCGCCTCACCAGTCCAAAGGCTTAGCCAGGCAGGTTTCTACAGTACTATAATTTCTTATTATACTAGCATTATAAGCTTAATAAAGCCTCTATTACCGCAGTGTCAAATGGGTTGATGAATTAAAGTCTGTCACAGCCAAGTGTAATAAACTACAAGTGTAATAAAATTAACCATGCTAATTGCAGGTTTTACTGCTACAATGGACCGATTATATAAATAAAGACATTTTATCTGTAAATCTAAGGGAAGCTTTAAGAGTTGATCTCAGACACAACAAAAAATGACAATCTCTTAGCAACATTAAACAAATATTTACAGTTGGTTATGTGACAGTATGAATATAGGTGAAAATACTGGAGTGTCATGAGTACGCTGAATTGTGGAACGATCATGTTGACTCACAGCTTAGGGTCACATTACCCTTAATGTAGCCTGCATAAGAGGCCATGGTTAGCATAATTTTTTAACCCTCATGAAAACTCCCCATTAATTTTTGCCCAATACAGATTGGCAATCAAATCAAGGTATGAGTTTAAAGTTTTCTAGCTTTTAAAGTGTCGTTACTCCTTGTCTGTTTGTTTAGGTTACATATCTCAACTTTAGGAAAGTAGACCAGAATAGTTAAATTGGGTTTAATAATAGAGTAAAAGGTCAAGTCACGTGAATGCACTATAACACTGCACCCCATAGCAACCAATGAGAAAAAAATAGAACTAGAAATGTGATGGTGGTGTAGACGGCAGTAAGAAGATATCAATACTCCTGGTCCTGGGTATCACAATATAACGGTGCGCGATACGATATCAATTCTCTAAATCTTTTTATTTTTTTACTTTACTCAATATATTTGTAAAAAGGGACCATGTACAAAATTAATTAACTTCAAAACAGAGGAAAGATGCTTGTTACCAGATTTATCTTAAAGCTCATTTCCATCTACAGTCCCTGAGCAAGTTTACATAAGTGTTTCTGTTTTTTTTTGCAGTAGTGCCACACAGCATTGCTATGACAGTTTTCCACAAATTAGAAATTGCAATAAATTGAATCGTGATTCGTATCTAGGGCTGTCGCTGTGAAGAAAATGTACATGCAGTGATTTAGGTTGGCCCAATACCGCAATCTGCGGTAGTATCGCAATTTTTTTGTTTTTGTTTTGAAGTTCCTGGCTCAGAGCTTTCCGAAATAGTGTGATTCTGGGGCATGGAATCATGTGTAGGGACAGGGGTGTTACGTTTTGATGACCAGCAATGTATCTACTAAGCACATTATATCATGAATGAAGGTTAAAACATACCATAGCACAACATCACAGTCATCCTTGCCTGCTAAACAGCCATATACCCATAATCCATCCATCCATCCATCTTCATCCGCTTATCCCTAGTCAGGTCGCAGGGGCAGCAGCTCCAGCAGGGAATCCCCCAAACTTCTCTTTCTCGAGCCACATTATCCACCGCTGACCTCTGAAGGCGTTCCCAAGCCAATGTAGAGATATAATCTCTCCACCTGGTTCTGGATCTTCCACGTGGCCTTCTCCCAGCTGGACGTGCCTGGAACACCTCTCTAGGGAGGCGCCCAGAGGGCATCCTTACCAGATGCCCGCACCACCTCAACTGGCTTCTTTCAAAGCAAAGGAGCAGCGGCTCTACTCCGAGTTCCTCATGGATGGCCTAGCTTCTCACCCTGTCTCTAAATGAGATGCCCACCACCCTCCTGAGAAAACCCATTTTGGCCACTTGTACCCGTGATCTCATTATTTCGGTCATGACCCAGCCTTCATGACCATAGGTGAGAGCAGGAACGAAAATTGCCCGGAAGATCGAGAGGTTGCCTTCCAGCTCAGCTCTTTTTGTTGGTGCAGTAAAGTGATTATAATACTGCTCCCGCTGCTCCCCTCACTTGCGAACAAGACCACAAGGTACTTTAAGTCCTTCACTTGGGGTAAGGACTCATTCCCTACCAGGAGTAGGCATTCCATCGGTTTCCAGCTGAGAACCATGGCCTCAGATTTAGCTGTGCTAATCCTCATCCCAGCCGCTTCACACTCTGCTGCAAACCGATCCAGTGAGTGCTGGAGGTCACAGACCGATGATGCCATCAGGACCACATCATCTGCAAAAAGCAGCGATGAGTTTCCTAGGCCACCGAACCGCAACCCCACCACGACTACACCTTGATATCTTGTATATGAATATCACAAACAGGATTGGTGACAAAGCGCATGCCTGGCGGATACCAACTCTCACCTGAAACAAGTCCGACTTACTGCCGAGAATCCGTACACAGCTCTCGGTTTGGACATACAGGGATTGGATTGCCCTTAAAAAGGACCGCCTCACCCCATACTCCCGCAGCACCTCCCCACAGTATCTCCCAGGGGTCCCGGTCATACGCCTTCTCCAGATTCAGAAAACACATGTAAACCGGAAGGACATACTCCCTGTCCCCCTCCAGGATCCTTGCAAAGGCATAAAATGACTCCTTTAATAAATGCATATCTAAAATAAAGTACGGTTGAGGGCAATGGTTTTTCACACACATCAAAGCTTTAAGTCCTCCATGTGTAAAATCAAAAGCCAGAGATAAAATGTTGTGTCATCATCAAGGCTAGTGCTTGTTTGACAACTATTTTGAACAGCTGAGGCCTACACCTGAATATCATGTTATGTTCAATATGATCTTGCCTTGTCTTTGTGTTCCTGCAAATCTGAACACAAAGCTTAGACAAGCCTTAAAGCAAACACACTTCACCAGGTTATGACAACAATGTGTTGATAAGGCAGTAAGAAACTGAAATATTTTCATAGTCCTGGGTGGTTCCTGGACCATCAGGCCATGCAATAGCATGCAGGTAAGGGCAGAGTCCTGGGTCGAATATGTTTAATCTAAATGGGTAATAACTATGACTCAGAGTGTGTTTTCCAAACACAAAAAAAAAACCTTTTCTGATACACTTCCAAATAGAAAGGTACAAAGACACACCTTAGCCCAGCCTGACTAGACAACACTGCTCTTTTTTATGTTGCACTTCTATGCAACTGTATTAGTAAGAACTCCAAGATGAACAACAAAGGACATTGCATACTTTCATCAAAAAGCGACTGTTCCCCCATGACATACTGTAGCACACACTACAATGGGCCAAAACTAACCTGAATTACAGCTTGAAATGACCTCCCCAAAGCCAAGCACCCCCCATTCCATCAATGTTGTCAGGAGAAAATCCAATCTATTATGCATCACATCCTCCACAACCATCCCCTCCACCCCCCACCCCTCCATCTCCAGTAGCCATTTTAGAAGATCCAGAACATACAGTAGCAGTTTTGGTTTCCCCACGCCATTTGTTATTACAGTGGATTACTCAGTGGTTCTCCTCATCTACATGCATTGCTTCGTCACCTTTATGCTGGGAACGAATCTGAAACACTTGGGAATGAGTACGACCATGTTATCGTGTCACCCTTCAGTGTGTGCACAAGATGAGAGACCTGGCCTAATTCCTAATCCATGTGCAGGAGTTTAAAGGCCAGGTGAGTGATTGCTCTCCATCCAAATAACTAGACACCACAGGCTTTGTCTACCGCTCCCATCAGCCCTCAGTTGACAGGGAGAGGGAACTGGTTAATCATCACAGTAAGCTGTTATTCTGTGTACATACATGCTTGTGTGTGTGTGTGCAATTTGTTAACTGTGTTCTTATGGCCACAGTTGCAAATCAGTTGCTAGGCTACAAATCAATATTAGACTTGTAGGATTGACTGTAGCCTGCCTCAAATTCAAGATTAAAAGAAAATGTGAGGTATTCTGTTGTAGAAAACACACAGTCACACTATCACAGACAGAGTATGACCGTGTGTATAGTATATTTCTAGTCTCTAGGTAAACTAACATTATGTTGAGTTTTCACACAAATAAAATGTACAACTACATGTTTCATTAATGTAATGTTTCATTAACATCACAATAAACACAATCTAAAATCAACCGTGTCCTATCCCATGTGTACATAATCCTTCCCTTGCTCTCTCAGAGTCGTATCAGAGCAGATGGTACTGTAGGCGTGCGCGCGTGCACACACACCTCCAGTGACAGAATAACATGAGTCATTATCAGAGTTATTATTGGTACATCTAATGTGTGCATCTGTGCGCACATACCTGCTGACTCATTCAATACATGTGGATGGCTGACAGTGTGGGTAAAGGGAGTTCCTGTGCCTATCCCATATGCCAGAAAAGGGTGTGTGTGTGTGTGTATGTGAGTGTGTGACGGACATGGCCCAGTGACTACACTAAATAGCTAAATGCCAGACGACTGCCCAAGTAGGAATAACAATAAAAACAACCCTGGGAAGACTTACAGTGGAGCGCATTTGTCAGACAGAGAGGGATTCATGAAAATGATGTGAGAGAGACCAAGAAGGACCTTTCTTTCAAGTCGTGTCTTATATAAAGGGGTTTTGCTAGCCTACAGGCATGCAGAAAAGCTGTTTGGTGTGATAAAGTGATAACCACACTACATTCATTCATTCACGTTCAACATCAAGGTTAAAATGCAACATGCAGACACTCGATTGGGATTTAGACAAGCAAGCACCAGGAGCTGAGTCAGAGTTAACTGTGGTTGCTGCTCCTGACTCTCTGAGGCACAGAGTATTAGTATCCTATTATAAACCCAACCTCTCTGGACAATAGACTTTGCTTTTCAAAAGACTGCTTTGGAGGTCTGTGCAAAAGGAGTGTCTATAGGTCATGAGATGGTAAAGAATTACATTTGCACCTGAAATGCACCACATTTGCACCTGAAATGCACCACATTTGCACCTGAAATGCACCACATTTGCACCTGAAATGCACATTTGCTTGTGTCCAGAAGTGTTGGGTGGCTAGATTAATTAGTGTAAACAGTGTTTTTGTGTTTGTTTTTTTGTCTAAAAACAAGTTGCATTCTATGCTATTCAAAACAATGCGCCAAAGGGAAAGAGCAGAATGACAAAATAGCAAGAGAATTGTTATTACATTCACTACAAGTTGATACTGTATGTGAAATATATATTAGCAGGCATGTGATTGGCCAAGGATCAAAAGGCAGGAAAATTAGTGTGTGCACGCATCAATGCAGCGCACAAAATACCACCAGGGTCTCATCACAAGATAGGCTCCATGTTTGTGTTTGAGTGAGGGAGCTTTGAAAAAACAATAATTCTACCCCTCTGACCCTTTACTGCCATTATCCAGGGTATGTTACTAGAGAGAATCATGACAGGCATCATTCTGATTCAACTTCAAATTAACATTTTCTGATATCCAATATGCTAAAATCCTCTCAAGCCTCAAGGCTTTTTTCAAAATCATATCTGATAGGCTAGTCACAGTAAATTCAGAAAACTACACTTAGACTAATTGCTTAGGTGGATGCCATCTTCATAAACTCTATTAAATTCAACCTAATTCAATAATGGCAATATAGAAAATCAGCCAGAAGTGAAATTATAGAAACTTTAAGTGTACACGATTCATGTGGGACGCTTCTTCTTAAAAATCTAAATAAAAAAATAACTTAAAAAAATTAACATCCCTGTAAGGTTTTAAAACCTTTGATATGATTTTCCTAAAAACTTTAGAATACAGATCCAGGGGGAACACAACTTGACTTCAGTACATTCAGTGTAACTTAACCTAGTCAGTTTCACGGAGTCATTAGTAGAGAAGCCAGAGAGTTATCTCACAGGATAACCTAATCACTTAGACAGTACTACTAAGCATGGGACAGCCACACATTACAACAACGTTCAGCAAGTTCAGCCCCTTTTGAAACAGAAGTAATTTCCTGGTTCCTGATTCTTGGTTCCTGGAACATACATATACATGTTCTACTTCGTGTTGCAATATGTTTTGACAAAGTGAAGAGAAATAGGCAGGTTAGCTAACCTGCCTATGTGACATGCTGTGGCATATTGAGTAATTTATAATAGACCCAACCTTGCACAACATTACAGCAGCTAGCTGCAATATTGTTAGCATCAGATGAACTATTCACAATCAATCTTAGAATCAAAGTGAGGAGTTATGTATGGGAGTTAAGTTTGGAAACTATTTCAACCAATGTAGCCTTCAGGCACAACATTAGATGAGATGCTCGTGCGATCTCTTCTACAGTAGCCCAACAAGTATACTTTAGAAAACACCGAATTCAACATAGTCACGAGAAGCCCGAACAAAACACGTATTGACCGGAAATCAGAGTCTCACATTTGATATAATATGTGGTTTCATTCTGCCTCAGCTTTTTACATTAAGTGTAGACTGTAATATTTACTATACTATAATTAAGTAGGAAAGTAGAAAAATAGCTGTATTGAGTAGCATCACTGGCATAGGCTGCATGTTGAGCTAGCACAGTTAAAAAAAAATGTATATATATATATATAAAAAATATGATAGAAATACAACAATGGATGGCTGTTTAGATTGTTATTAGCCAGCCATACAGAGGCTGTAAAGAAACTCACACTCCTCCAATCAGTGCCTAAAGAGCAGAGGAACTTCCAATGAATGGAGAGCATCGACCAGGACACAGAAAGGCAACCAGGCAGAAACAGGCAGAAATGGTGGAACTGTGTAGGGGGAAACGAACACCCAGGACTTGACTAGTAGTCATGTCCAAATACCTGTACACTAACAAAGTGCTATTTGAGTAGGCAATATTGCTTTACTAGAGATTAGAGCACAAGCAATATCTACTCCATCAATAACAAAGCATGGATCATTTCAAGCATGGATCATACACTGCAAACAACTGAAACTGCCCCACTGATTTATAGTGAAGAGAAAAAGTAAACAGTATTTTTTAACTAATTTTTTTTTTAAAGAATGGTTTGTACCATTATTCAACACACATTTGATAATCTATACTTTAGAAAGGAGCTAGTCTGGGGATGTGAAGGAAGGTTCTTATTATTTATGGTGTTATGAACACTGCCACTGGGATTGTGGCAGTCCTTTGCGTATGCTGGCTGTAAGCTTCTGCTTGCATCCACACTATTAATATGTCCTTGTAGTATCTCTTATGCAGTACATGTAGTATGTAGGGCATATTAAGGAATTCAGAGAGGGCTTTTGACTCCTCTTTGAGATGTACGCTACTGTATCCAGCAGTGATGCTTCAGGCACGTGCTTAATGGACATTCTTATGTGATTATCTAACAATGGCTATTAAAAACCACACACATACCTATTTTAATCAAACCTGATTCTGCCCTCATCAGACAGAATTCATTTGGTAAGCTAATTCTTGTTTGCTGTGTGTATTACTCATGCGTTTTATGCAGAGGAGCAATAGCAAGAGATGCCATGCTACTGCATGCTAAGCCTGTTATGCAAAAGAGTTGGGTTGGGAAGACAAATGGAGACCAGATAGAGAGCATAACAGGCCGATACTGTAAACCAAACATGTCTTCGCACACCCGCTCAAGCACACTGTGTTGTGTTTGTTTGAGTACAAATAGTGTAGTTATGCCTACTAAAGACTGTGGTGACATCAGTACCAGCTAGTTTGATTTTAAACAGTGGATTATTTTGCTCCAGAACACCTAGCCTACAGTACTGTATACGTTGAGTGGTTTGTACTTTCTCTACAGGGCTCACATGATCTCTATCCCTCCTTACAGTAGCAAAAGTTCGATAACAACTGTGTTTTTAAAATTGAAACAAGTTGGGACATTAATCTGTTATTCTCTATAACAAAGTCAAGTAGTTTACCTTGGAGAAGTGCTTTTAGCAAAGAGTTTAGCAAAGGCTTGTATGAATGAATCAGACACATGACTGGATGAAGGACACTCATGCCATTTCCTAAGTGTGTCTAACCGCGTTGCAAGAACATATTCAGTATGTGAGGTTTATATGGTCAACTCATGTGTGGACATTATATTGGTGACAGTCACATACAGTATAGGACATGTTTGTTTATAGCACATACAGTATAGGACATGTTTGTTTACAGCACATACAGTACAGGACATGTTTGTGTAGTGATGACATTTTCGTAACAAAGTTGACCTCTGTTGGCATTCACAAGTAAAGCCTAGAGGTAGGAGCTTTTCCATCTCCTCCTGATTACCATTTGTGTCTTCATCTCTACATGTTCTCCTGAGTGTCTTCCTGTCTGGCTCCCTGTCAAGAGTCATTTGTATGTCTTGTCTCATCTACACTTGGCCTATTGGGTGAACTCTTGTTTACCTCTCATGCACTGAACTCTGCATTTAAACGTAAATGGCACAAACACATCTCTCTCTCCCATCCTTTGCTCCCTCGAGTGAGTGGAAATGTGAAATGGTGTGCCTTTGTGACAGAGTGAGGGCGAGTGAGAGAGAAAAGAATGTGTGTGTGTGAGTGAGTGAGTGAGTGAGTGAGTGAGTGAGTGAGTGAGTGAGTGAGTGAGAGAGTAGTGTTGCATGCTCACCAGATCCCACTTGGGACCGTGAGTGAGGTTTCCAGTAAGCCGACTATGGCACAGACTTGAGAGAAGAGAGGGGGATGGGAGGTCAGAGAGGACAAAAGAGAGGAAGGAGAGGAGGGTGGGGGAAGATGTAGCAGCAGAGGCTGTGCGTGTGTGTGTGCGTGCGTGCGTGCGTGCGTGCGTGCGTGCGTGCCCCATTGATTTGTGGATGAAAGCAAATAAGGACGAGTCGAGCAGGAGGATTGGATTGACAGGTGGGCAAATTAAGACTGCTTACAAAAGCCAGTCTTATTGGTATGCATGCTTGTGTTGTGTGTCTGCGTGAGTGTGTGCGTGTGTGTGCGTGCATGTGCAGAGTGGTTTCTGCTCACATGAATTGGCTTGAACGGCTTTCCCCCTGCAGAGGTAAACGGAGGGGCAGAGAGCTCACCCATCTCTGCATCTCTATGAGAACCAGTTCTACTGATACAGCACTATACCTGAGGCCCCTGCCATATTAACAGGTGATCTATTCCCTGACCCTTCTGTGTCCTTGGAACATTCCCCTTTACCCCTTTGATAATTAAATCCATTCAGAATACAATTACCACAATACTGTCATGGTCGCACCTTCTTCGCAACCTGTTCCTTTTGAAGATACATTTTGGAATAAACCAATATCTCTTCTGGCTGATAAAATACAGGTAGTTCAGTTTCCTTTCACTGTGGGACCCACAATCTACCATTTGTTTGGTTCCTTCATTCCTGCCATTCATTCATTCCTCCACCCATCCTTCAATTCATCCATCCATCCCATTACAGTGATTACAACCACTCGTCCACCCCCATCCACCTCCACTTACCGCGTTCTAAGTGCGTGCCAGGCCGCATCCACATCAGCATACAGGTTCTTCTCGGAGGGCTTTCCTGAGCTGACCCCGTAGCCGGAGTAGTCGTACGAGAAGACGTTACAGTTGATACGCGAGCCCAGGCCGATGTAGAAGCTGCTCATCTGGCCCAGGTCTACCGCGTTGCCATGGGAGAACAGGAGTGTGTAGCGCGCGCTGGGCGAGCAGCGAACGAACATGCAGGCGATACGGTTGCCCCTGGAGGTGCGCGTCATGAAGCACTCAATGGCGTCCTTTTCACGCGACGAGTACTGCCAATCGGCGCGCTCCGACAGGTGCAGGGTCCAGCGGCTGCCACTGTCATCGCACATGAGGCTGTAGGTGGGCTCTGGGGGCAGGAAGGCCAACTTGGAGGCTATCTTGCTGGGGCACGGTGGGCAACAGAACAGGCAACATAGCTCACTCAGGGATAAATGGTTCATCCTTAACAGTCTGTGGACCTGAGGAACATAAATGATGGTGATTAGTTGAAGAATCTATAATACTTATCAGTGGATTAAGAATATTGCTACAAGCATAAAACTATGATTATCAAAAGGGACTGGATTCAAATGTACAAATGTTAACAAGAGTCAGCCACAAGCTAAAGCAGATTCAAATGGTGTTTATACATTCACTATTGATTCCTCTTCCTGGCACATAGGGCCACTCTTTGGCCAAGATCATTAGGAGGCTACAGGCCTGATGAGTTTTTGTTCTCTCTCTGCCGCAAGGCTCCATAACACTCAGACACTATTGACTAAACGATTCCCTTCTTTCACTTTCACTAATCATGCTTTGTTTGAATGTATATTTTTGGTAGTAATCTACATATTAAGAATGCATGCAAACCATTTTTGGATATACCTGATCTGGTTTGTCAGGATACCAGAAATCAATGAAGAAAGAATATGTCTTCCTCTGTTAGAGCAGGCTTGTAATTTGACACACATAAAGACGTAGCATCGAAAAGATTAATGTAACCAGATTTTAAAAATTGTTGTTGTTTTGGTTTTTGGGAAGGGCATGGGGTAGGAAACAAAAATATTGTGTGTGGCATTGTCCGTGGATATTTCGCATCCCCGGCAAAAATCCATGAGCTTTCAGTTTCACATCATGTTTACTGATGTACCGTAATGAGACGGTTTCTGTAATATTAAAATTAATGGTATGTAGTTTGAAACAATTGGAATGCATTAAATGCAAAGCTGTGACAGGTGTGATGAAGACATCAACCTGCATATGTAACTCAGTCTATTTGACATTTTATTAAAAGAGTATACGAGGCATTCATCACGTTAACGTTACCTGAAAGGTGGTGATTGTGTTCGTATATCTTCCTCCGCACCACGGCAACTTATCTTCTGGACAGTAGGTTTTAGGCTACTGTATGACTGATGATTGTGATATTATACTTCACTACTGTAGTTTACACGATTGTATTATGCTTGGCACCGCAGCTTTGCTGTACTGTACTAATAGCATACCCGGTACGTTACGGTAGGTCCTCCGCTACAGGAATCCCAACGCTAGTGTTTCTTTTATTTTTTTCTTACGATCGCTCGATCTTATCAACATACGGTCCGGAAAAACAGCGACGTGGACTCATTTAAATCACGAAAGGCGATACAACGCAATGCTATCAAGGACAGGCAATTCAAATGTTGCCTGATATCTATGCGGGCAGACAATATGCTACAGTAACCGGTACAGTTGACACTGGCGCTGCTTGTTTGATATTTCTCATTGCGGCTTGTTTTCGTCGGCGGCTAACATGTGACTGACAACAACTTGAACCAATGGTTAATAAGTTGGTAGGTGAAATCCACCAATAGTATTTATTATGAATATTCATTAGTTGGCTTTTCGAAACCGCAGAGTGACGACATTTTTTCGAATTGACTATGTGGCAAACCTATCAGAATCTACTACTGAAGACGACAACCAATAGGCCTGAATGCGTTTTCCATTATTTTGAATGACGTAATTAATTACAAATTACATTATTTTATTATCATCAAATATAACTTAAAATAAATTAAAACACATTTTTATATCTTTGAGACAGATGTACATTTAGATATAGAAAATTAAATTCTAAAGGTTTTATAGTAGGATAGTGAAGTGTCAAAGGGAATGTGTATATTTAGGGATGTGGTGTAGGCATAATTCCATGGGTGTAAATTACGGTTTGGGCATGGGTTTATAGGGCAACTTTGAGGGTGATGGGGAAGTGTGTCAGTAACAGTGGAGCCTGCTTTGTTATGTTGTGAGAAGTATGATGTGGCCAGGGAAATTACGTATAGAGGGTCAGAAAGGAACATAGACCTATATGCGAAGGAAGGGAGACGGTGGTGAATGGGTGGGGTATTGGGCTTTGGGAGGTGGGAGTGGGCAGGAGTATATCAAGAGCTGTGTTTTTATTAAGTTTAGAGATTAGAATATAAGGTAAGGAGGCCTTGGAAGGAAGGGAGGCAGGAGACGGTGGTGAATGGGTGGGGAACTGGGCTTTGGGAGGTGGGAGTGAGAAGGAGAATATCAAGAGCTGCGTTTTTATTAAATATACAAGTTTAGAGACTATAGTATACGGCAAGGGGGCCTTGACTGACCTCACACTCCGGTACAGTAGGTGGCGGTGCATGCACCTACTCAAGAAAGAAGAAGAAGGTATTTAGTTTCTTCCGGATTAGTTTGTGTTTTAAAGACTGCGGCATAACGTTCCACAAAATGCGTATGTAATGAAGTAATAAAATGAGTACACAAAAGGGTAATGTTTCGCGTTCACGAGGACAGAAGCATCAGAACACAACTGTCTACAAAAACGACAAATACGGAGCGACTGCGCATATAAAGGTAGACTAGTCTTGTACGGTAGACCTATGTAGGGTTTCGCGTGTTTTACCTGTACATGTGCGGTAGGCTAATTGTAAAAGCACCTACCGTAATGGGTCGTGATGTGTTCATTCAATAATACATACAGACGATTCCGTTCTTGGCTATTAGTTCAAATGAATGTTGCCCAATGTTTACTTTTCTATTGCAGAAGGCAAAAACAAAGGTCCATGATGGGCTTTGTCAACGTTGTAAGGATGTTCTGGAATGGAAAGTCAAGTATAACAAATACAAACCAATGCCACAGCCGCGAAAATGGTGAGTTGTTTCAACGAGAGAGCATAAATGTTTTCATTTAGAAAGTTATAGATGTTTCACAAATGTGACGAGTTGTTATATGGCACATCATGTCCCTGTTGTGAATATGTGTTAACCCTCCTATTGTGTTTGAATTCATTCGTGAATAATGGGAGAGAGAGAAAAAAAGATCATCCAATGAAATATTGTATTCTGCTAAGTAATTTATTATTAATAAAACCATAGCATATAGTGGCATTCAAAAGTATTTAAACCCCTTGAACTTTTACACATTTTCTCATAAAAAACAACACAAACTTAAATGTATTTTACATCACAATTACAAACTGTAGCATAATTCATACGTGGAAGGAAATTATACATGGTTTTCACTTTTTTTCTTTTTTTTTCAAATAAAATACCTGATATGTGGCTTGCAAAAGCATTAAGATGCAAGACTTTTGGGGTATGTCTCTACCGGCTTTGCACATCTAGAGACTGAAATGTTTGCCCATTCTTCTTTGCAAATAGCTCTAACTCAGTCAGATTGGATGGAGAGTGTCTGTGAATAGAAATTTTCAAGTCTTGCCAGATAATCTCAATTGGATTTAGGCCTGGGCCATTCTAACACTATATGCTTTTTTTCTGGAAACCATTACATTGTAGCTCAGGCTGTGTTTAGGGTCGTTGTCCTGCTGGAAGGTGAACTTCCACTTCAGTCTCAGTCTTCTGCAGACTCTAACCTGTTTTCTTCTAAGATTGCCCAGTATTTGCCTCCATCCATCCTCCCATCAACCCTGACCAGCCTCCCTGTCCCGGGCCAGCTATGCCAAAAACTTCTATTCTGGTCTCACCTGACCAGAGCACCTTTCTCCGCATGTTTGCTGTGTCACCCACATGCCTTGTGGCAAACTGCAAACAGGACTTTTTATGGCTTTGTTTCAACAATGGCTTTCTTCTTGCTACTCTGCATGACTAACAGTTCTCTTGTGGACAGATTATCCCACCTAAACTGTGGATCCCTGCAGCTTCCTTGAACATTTGTTTTATTGCATTCACTAGGTCATTGTTAAGGATGTAATGAAGCCTTTTATTGATTAGAAACATTTTAAGGTATTGTTTCTTTTTCAGTGTGAAGTGTTCCCAGAAGACTGTGAAGGATGCATATCACGTCATTTGCAAGCCCTGTTCCACCCAGCTAGAGTTGTGTGCCAAGTGTGGCAAAAAAGAGGATATTGTCATCCCGTGAGTGTGGCTGTAGAAATGTGTCCATATAATTCTGTGGATGTGCCCCGTTTCTTTGAATGTCTCGATAACGTATAAGCCTTATTTATTATTTGACTTTTTCTTGCTTTTGATAATCAACATCTGATTTACAAATAAATAATTTAAGGAATTAAGTTACTTGACATCTAGCCAAATGCTATTACAGACAATCATAATGTGTAGCTCAATATATACTACTGTACTATTACTACTATTATTGTTGCAGGACATTCATTATTGCAATGTCATGAATGGAGAATACATATGTGGGACCAGGTTAGGCCTGTCACGAGAATTACTGTCATGCGATATATGGACTTAAATAACCTTTATAATTTTTCAGACTGCGATAATATTGTATTTACAAGCTTGTTATTGACATAAGACAGTAAGGCCATGTTGCTCGTAGGCAGCGTAGTACACACGCACACTGAAATCTTAGCCAAGCAATGAGCCTGGTTTTACCAATCAAACGGATAATTGTCGCATGACAATAGCGGAAAAGAGTTGCGTTCCAAATGGTTTCAGTTTGCTTTGAGTTTGCCGCAAAGCATAACCAAAAAGCATTGAGGAGGGAATTTTTGGCGAACACACATTTACATTTGAGGTAGGGTGACCGTTTAAATCTAATATTTTTGGAATGTTTACATAAAACATTCAAAGCAAACATGTTCCCCTCAGTTTCTCTGTCTACATAAGACAACATGAAAATGTATCACTGCAAACCTAATATGATTATAGTAAATTGACATTAAACAGTTTTCTTAATTTGAACAATTTTGGGTTCACTTTACAAGGCATGTTACTTACCCACATACTGTAACGATTTCCCAAACATGTCACTTTCATTCTAAAATACAATTAACCTTCTGCTCCTTATCAGAACGTAATTCACAGCCAGCCTATACCATGACAGTTTTGTGATGCATGCCAGAAGACGAGTGTGTTGGATGCTTGTTTTGTAGCGACTATAGTATTGGGCTACTGTATATTCAAAGGTTTTATGTTTCACTTAAACTACCTCTCTCCCTGCTTCCCTTGTCGACTCTACACTGGATTATTTAGTCAGCCATTCCGCCCTTGTATTTTCTTGTCTGCTCATAAAATGACAATATCGTTTATCGCGATTATTTCTGGGACAATATATTGAACATAATAACGAACATAATATCGAATAACAAAATTGTTATTGTGACAGGCCTAGACCAGGTCCAACTGTATGCATGCAAGTGTGCCATCTTGTGGACAATAACAGATGTAACTGATGATGTTAAAATTGAGTGTATGACTCAATTCATGTAAAAAAAATGAATGTAGTCACTCTTCTGGTTTTCTTCAGTTTCATATGTTACATCCTTGATACAGTATTGTGTCCATAATCTGTGTGTGAGATCATGGGCAAATTGTGATCAACGACATCAGCATTTGTTACAATGTAGTCTAGTCTACTTTGGATAAAAACAGCTGCTGACTTAATTGTGAAAACAGGATCAGGCTCTAACATATTTCAAATGTGTGTTTCGATGACAGAATTAACTCTCAAGTGGAAGATGAGAGTGAGCAGGAAGCAGATGGCCAGCATAAGAAGGGATGTGAACAAAGAACAATGGACTTGGATGCCTTGGACAACAGTGATGAAGACTTTGGTAGTGATAATGATGTAAATTGTGACTTTGGACTAAAGACAGAGGATATGGTGCCTGACATATCCAAAGTTAGTTTCAAAGACTAAAAAACAAATGGGCATGATCTGGACTATTTTAAAGCAATAATTACTAAAGATTTTGATAAGTTCAATTAATTATGCTTTTCTACCTATATGCCTATTGACATAAACCAATAGTGATTCAGCCTTCATTGGGATGCACAAGTGTAAGTGGTTCTTTTGAAAATGCAAATTTTAGCATAAATCAGAATGTTGTCACCTGAGAACATGACCAACCCCTCCCTCACCTGAAAATCCCAGAGCATAAGATCACCTACCATATGCAGCTCACTCGCCCCATGCTCTCCTAGAACAGGGTAGCCACGGGGTCTTAAAATTATTAAAGGTATGGAATTCAATATCTTCAAAATATGTCCATACAAGTATTGATTTTCTGTTGATAAAGTATTCAATTTTCATTAACCTTCTTAATACTTGTAGTCTTTCGTAGCCTATAGTGAATGCTCGGGGTTATCAATTCGGAAGTGGGCAATTTTTGGAGGTTCGCTGTTTGTATGCATACAGTATCTCACAAAAGTGAGTACACCCCTCACATATTTGCAAATATCTGAGCATATCTTTTCATGTGACAACA
>JAODLL010018118.1:0-26890 GCA_026546735.1 Forbesichthys agassizii | reverse complement strand
ATTTCAGTTAAAAGCCTGGTTGAATAGGTAGGTCTTTAGTTTAGCTTTAAACATGTCCACATTTCCAGCTGCCCTCATGTCCTCAGGAAGAGTGTTCCATAGACGCGGACCATAATATTGAAAGGAAGCTTCGCCATGCACTCGGAAAGGAACGAGCCTTGGCCTGTTGTCTTTCCCATTCCAGTGTTCTCGTACAACACGGAGCTGGCCCTGAAGCAAGGCAACGAGAACTATCGCAAGCATGGAACCCTTCTGACATCCCAGTGCGTCAAATCTGACATTCTGGAACGCCTGGCAGAAGCTATGTTTTCCTACACAGCTTATCCCAATGAGGCCCAGAGGTGTGCAGTGGCTCTAGCGCTGGTCAAGAAGCACCCCTGTCTTAGGGAGCCAGGCTCTGCTTCTGGGTTCTATGGGTGGCTGCAGAGCCTAAAATACAAATCTGGGAACTACCGCTCCAAACTGCGCGCCCACGGAAGACCTGAGCTCATCAATTCTCTGAAACACAAGCGGGACACTGACAAACAGCCTGCGAAAAATGTCAAGAAGGCGCGGAAGGCTGAAGTGAACTACCTTCCCCCGCATCCTCCCGGTGACACGGACGGCACACTCGAGAAGGTCAGACGTGAGCTCATTATAGCCAGCAGGAGAAAAGACAATGGGAGCGTGATCAATGACATGATGTCCAGAACGTACAGCTTGAGGAGAATGGAAGTGGTTAGCCAGTCTCTGCAGGTGGTGGCCTTCAAAGGGAGATGGCCTGTCCTGTTTGAGCCGTTCCAGGTTAGTGCTTCTCCGCACATGTATGCTTTCGTCATATCGGCAAATGAAGCCACTGCAGTGGCGTTTGTCTGATCAGCCTATTTGTCCTACAGATAAACGAGGAGTTCCGACGATGCAACGCTATTCCGCTTGAGTTCATGGCCCAGTTGGACAAACACACACCGAAGCTTCTGGTACTGTTCAATGCCAAGGGAGGAGGAGTTGGGCAACGCATCAAGAGTATGATGATGGAACTTATCAAGGTGAGAACAGGTATATTACTGTGCAGAGCAAGTGTTGACGTAGAAGGAAAGGGCTGTCACACAAAATGATGAAAACCAACAATAATGACGGACATAGTCTCAATCTAGTTATAATCAGATGTCTCTTAACAGCACTGACTATTTAAAGGCAGGGTCAGTCATTCTTGCTAACTCCGATGTCAAATCAAAACGGTATCACTCCGCGGTCCTCCGCAGCGGTGTCTCACACGTCAAAATGAATTGTAAAGGAAAGTGCTACGGCTTTGATACGAGCCGTGTTCGCCACTTTGTTATGTTACTATTTACAGTAACAGAAAGATAGCAAAATGCGAGGCGATAGTTGATGAATTTGCCAAAGTGTATTAGCTTACATTTAGCTTGCAATAGCTGACTACCTATTTAAACAAATATCCTTCAGAACTTCCTATCCTTGAAATGCATTGTGAAGCCAAGCGTTGTCATGAGCAGTGTGGAAGTATCAGCTGCTTTTTTTTTCCTTTTTTTTCTCCTTAGCACGCACAGAGAACGGTACGATAATTAAATGGTGAGGAAATATTTGGTACATTTTGTGTGTATTAGTTTATATTAAGCTTGCAGTAGCTGATTATACCTCTAAGGGAGCTGACATTGTAATTTGACCCTGTGTTCTCTCATTACTGAAGAACCCATGTGCTTCTGTGGCGAAAACGAGAGATGTGATTCTGCGGTGCTTGATTGAGTACATAGGTGAGAGTGCAGAAGAACTCATAACTGACTACCATGTAAGTATATTTGAACAGCCTCTCACTCCTGTAACTACAAAAAAACACTTCGTAGTTGTCGGTCCTTATTAATGCTTATCCACCTGGTGCAGGTCACGGTGCATTATTTATATCTGCCAACATGCTGATACATTCAGATGTGTTCAGATATCTTGGCCTGTTTTTCACCATGACAAGAAGCTGGGACATGTTACTCTCAGCCTTGTATGGTCACATGTGGTACACAGAGCCAGAACTACAACAATGGTCTCTACTTCTGATTTGTATGTCCTGCAGGGTGCAGTAGAGAGCGATGTGCTTGAGGACCCAAGAATGCTGAAGATAAAGATCTACGTCTGTCGCAAACCAGATGCGGTCGGCATCATTATTGAGGGCACCCAAGTGCTGAGCGGCCTCGGCACTGTGGCTAAGGCGTGCTGCCTTCTGCTGGGCTTGACGTACGCCCTCAATCTGGACTACCCTCCCAAGCTCCAGTACACTTTTGAAGTGTTCCAACGACTCTTCGTAGGTCTTGACACTCTGAGCCCAAAACCAACCTCCAAATACATCAACCTGAAAAACAGGCTCCTGACCTAGGTCAATGGTTCATATGGTTTTTGTTTTTTTTTAACTACAAAAACAAGTGGACCATAGCATTAAGGTATAAAAAAATGTAATGTTTGCACATGTTTTTCATTGTTCTATATGTTTATTGAACCAATTTTATTTTGTCTTGTTTGATTGTTGGCCTCACTGGCTCCCCTTGTTTAAAGGTTAAGGGGGCCACAATGTACTGTTATCTGCTGAAGAGATGGTGTATTTGTATTATAGAAGTTTTCTTTTCATGCGCTCTACCTCTCACCAACCATACATTAAGAATAGTCTGATTAAGCTAGTTTTTTTTTTCCCTCTCTAGTGTTAGTTCTGTTCTGTGTTTTTATGTAATAATGTCCTGACATTTTAAATCAGCGTCTGTATTACTGTATGCACACTCACCTCGGTCTATTCACAACTGTTTTTGATTAAGTGTTATCAGGTTATACCTTTTATTACACGATTTTCTCAATTTTCCTTTAAAAAAATATTAAATCCAATAAAGGAAGGTAAATTCCTCATGCACAAATGTGCTGTTTTCTTGAAATGTCGGTTTACAAAACATACAGTAGTAACAAGGTGGCTTAGTGGATAGTAAATTATGAATCTCTTAATTAAATGTTTGATCTGCTAACATTTCATTTAGAAGGAACAATTGCTCAAAATATGTGTGAATGAGTTAAAACAGAAATTGCACATTGATAAGAAGGCTAATAATTATGACAATGCCAGTTGCTGAAATTAATGAGGCATAAATGCAGACTCATAGCTGGGACAGAATACCTAGCCTACATTTTTTTAAATGTCCAGTACACACAACTGTCCCCACACACCAAATATGTTTATGTTTTAATGTTTGGTTGTTTGCTGGGATGTTTGATTAATCTTTATTGGACATAGAAAAACAGGCTATCTCCTTATTATTTTTCTTTTCATTCAAACGGTGGTGCACAAGGTGTGGTTTTTACAGAGCTTTTACTATGAAGGCAGCCCAGACTGAAAACATCCGGTTCAGCTGACCCGGAAGTTTTCGTTTATGTTGCTCATGGCGGAGAAGGTGAGTAACAGCAGCATACATTGTCTTAGCCAGTTTTCCATTATGAAAGTACCGGTTAACAGTTTATCATTATCATAAATTACATATTGTTTCAGACCTGAAGATGGTGTTTAAGTTTCTCTTCTCGTCTTTAATAAATAATGCTCAACTTGTGGAAAAACTCGCCGAGTCGCGGCCAATCCGCCGCGCCGCACAGCTCACGGCATACGCGTTTGTGAAGGCTCAGCTGGTCGGGAAAGATGCAGCGAGACAGGTCCTCAAGTCCACCACTGTCCGCCAGATCCGCGATGAGGCATCGGCGCTCCCCAAGGACGTCGGGGAGTTAGGGAGGAAAGCCAGAAGAGTCCGGGACAGTTTAGTAAAGGAAGTAAAAAATGGAATCAATGACGTCTCACGACAGATTAAAAACAAGGACAAATGAAGATCAAATCTGGTTATGAATCGCCATGGACCTATTCGTTCAGATAACCGTGTACGATTAGAGTGTGACGTATTACAGATGTAGGCTATATTACAACCAACTACTGTCATTAACTAGGCCCAGTGCATGTATAAGTAACATGCTGTTGTGATGACTTCATGAATTAAAATATGACACGTTGCATTGGATCATAAATGCTGTGTAAATACGTATATTACATTAAATAATTATGTTGGGAAAAATGTAAACGAAGATATCACGATTTTTTGAATACAGTAAATATTTGATGCTGTTGTAGTACTGTATAGCCAATGTAGGAGAGATGCAAATTGCAGTAGTAATCCAATTTGTCTGACTGACCAGTCCATTTTACAAACATGTCCCAACCAATGAAAATTAGTAAACATTAATTTTTCCATAATATAAGCAAACAAGCACTAGAAAACTAAATTCAGTAACCACATAGGCAGCACACACTAAACATGCTAAATGAATTAATAAAATTGGGCCTACATATGTCATGATATAATGCCTTAACTGCTATTAATATAGGGATTGGTGTTCCCAAGCCAAAATCTACGGAAACATGCATAAAGGGTGTTGGGGGAAATTGGAATTTCCATTTATTCCAGTTATTTTATGACACATTAGGTAACTTTAGTGCATGTGCATTGTATTAATCACTATGATTATAGCTTGCACATATTGGTAAACGGTGCTCAACCAGAATAAATAAGTCCCAAGGAAGGGCCACTCCTGACCCTTCCACCTGTCACCGTTTCTATGTCCTTTATTACTGCTAGCAATGCATCCCTGTACTTAAGGAGAACATAAGTAAACTGTTGCCTAGACAGCATGAATGGCCTTGCTGACTGAGGTAGTAAATATCATTGTATCATCCAGCACCAAAGTAGGATCTGTACTCATAAATATACTAACTGTACGTCACCACACTAGGATCACATATAAGAATTTACCTTTTCTTTGCTTGTCAGCTCTCTTGAATAAACGTCTGGAACGTACCTGTCTGTTTCATAGTGTTATTTATGCCATTGCTACTTCTAAACTGTGACCTTAGATACTTTACAATCTTTTTGCCCAAGACTCTCAGGAGGGCTTGGGGTTCTGAACGTAACATTACTTGATATTATTTGGTGTTGTAATTACTTCTGAAGCTGCAACCTTTAGATACCTAACATACTATAGATACCTAACCTTACACACGCTGAGCCTCCCCAGGGGGATTTTAGAATGAATATACTCAACAGAGAACAAAGCTATACTCGCACAATACAATAGAAAGGAAATTGACTCCTGATTGGTAGGCCTAATGAATGAGAGTAAAAACAATAATCAAGCCAATCATCAAAAAACATTTTGTTTCTTTCTTCATTTGCACATGGTGGAAATATGTAATATTGATTTCTAAATATTAAGCGGATAAGGAACACCACCACTATCTAAATTATTTAGATATTCATTTAAATTATTTCCACAGCACTACATTGAAACAGAACACACACCATGTAGATTACTCACCGGCATGTAACTAGAAACACATTAGTGTGTGTTAAAGATAGACATTTATTGGCTGCTGGAGTCTTTAGACCTGTTGTTCTCTCCAACAGAACCTAGATATTCCAGCTATGCTTTGATGGCAGGAGGCTGGATGTCTGGTAAGAATAGACTGCAGGGCTACCGGTATGTAGTCTGTATACATGTTTACTACACTTCTCGGGGCTAAGAGCTGAGATCTGCATGAATAACACCCGAAGATCTCCTGTGACAGACATTGCAGCTGAGCCTCATTGAAGATGGGAGCTGTGTCTTTAGTCTTCCTTGCTGTCAGTCACAACATCTCCTTATTGGGTAGGAAATATTCATTAATATTGTGTGAAATTAATATATGTTGCAGTTTATAAAGCCGTGAGACTGAAAACAAAATAATCTTCATTCTTGATTTTGTGTCATTTTGGAAACCTTGTGTTAAATGTACTGTTACTACCGTCAATATGACATTGTGAATGTTAATGGGTCACTTATTCACCCACCACAAGCGTAAAAAAAACTTTATTTGAAACGGAGGACATTCTCCACCTGAGTGCTATACTATAAGTATACTTTACTCATCCCCTTAAAGCACTGATAGAGCACACTCCCCTAGCCACAATGCACAGTTGTGGTTCAAATATAAACAGTGAGCTTGGTAAGGGGCATTCTATATTAACAATATGTTTCATATTAATATGTCTTATTTTATTTGTGATCACTGATATAAAACAATATTTTATAAAATATTTTATAAAATAAATAAAAAGTAAATATAATACAACACTTATAGTAAAATACATTTAATAAGATAGTATAAGGTAAACGTAAAGCTATTGTACAGCTATTGTATTCCATGTGTTTCTCCAGGTAAAGCCTGGTGGCTGCTGATGGTACTGCGCCTGGTCCTGGCACTGTTCTGGGGCTTCAGCCTTTTGTCAGACGAGCAGGGTGGAGTCACGTGTAGCACCGTCCAGCTAGGCTGCACCGGCGCCTGCATTGACTCCTACACCCCCATCTCCCTACCCTGCCTCTGGAGCCTCCAGCTCCTCCTGGCCAGCCTCCCTCACCTCCTCCTGGTCACTCTGGTTAGCCACCGAGTGCTGGCTAGACCCTCCACCGCTCCAGGACGCTCTGGGCTGCACCTGGGAACCTCCGCTTCTCCCCCAGTGGGGAACAGTGTGTCAGAGGAGCTCTGGCTCACACAGTGGGTTTTATTTCACTGATGACACATTTATATATACATACTTTATATAAAAAACACTTTCAATGTGCTGTGCTCGAATTTTAGTTGACCTTTATTTGTCCTTGTTAGACTTCATTGTTTTAATAATTGCTATATTGTTAAAATAAGTTACCCCTAATTTATTATCAAGGAGGTTATGTTTTGGTTGTCCAAGTTTAATCACTTATGTGAAATTTCTTAACAAAGTTCTCTAAATATTCTAATGACATTTATTGAAGATTGAAGTCAACAACCGGTCCATTAAGTTTTGGTGAAATGTGCTGATGATAATTTCTTCCTTATTGAGAGACCTGGTGAAAATGTATTTATGTATCTCGATAATTGGTTGAATGTTTCCATATAAATGATCAGAAATACCCATATATCAAAGATGCAATCATTATGGTGGTGCTTTGGTTGTTTATTGGTCAGCCTTGGCAGGAGGATGCCCACTACCAAGTTCACACTATGAGGGGTGAGAACCAAAGGCGTAAGTGACATTTTGGGTGAAACAGAGATGTCTATATCAAATTAAAGCTCTAGATGAGCTCTTTTTAACTGCCATTTGGGCACATGTGAATTCCTAATCATTTTAGAGTTATTCATTAAAAAACAAAATACCTTTAATACTGAACATACTAAGCAAGTTGATGCTAAAGGGGCTTAACTCCACTTACATACTTTTGGCATTGAGAAATATATATTTGAAAAGCATGTGATAAGGATTTTATGTTATATTTTTATTTTATCACAATATATTTTAATTTATTTTAAACTGTATTTAATGCTTTGTTCATATTGTCATCAGAGGGGCCCATGCATTTTTAAGAAATGGATGTAATGTTGGTACTAAAAAGGCACATGTGAATTTTAAAATGTTGTTTTGGCCCTCCTGTAAAGTTAGAGAAACGTCACTTAAACGCCTCATTTGTTATTGTGTTTAATGTATGAACTACGCATATATCCCCGCTTGCAGTGCATACTGCTCTAAAATGAAAGCTATGATTATCCTTTCCTATAGGTTCTCCACAGAGATGTTCCTCCCAGGAGTCCCGGCTCTTCCCAGGTTCTCTGGCTGGTATCTCCTGACGGTGTTCCTCTGCATCCTGCTGGAGCTGCTGTTTGGAATGGGCCAGCTCTTCCTCTTTGGCCTGTCCGTGCCCAGGACATTCCTGTGCTATGAGGCCCTCTGCAGCTCAGGAGCCGAGTGTTTCGTCTCCAGAGCCACCGAGAAGACGCTGATGCTGAATGTCATGCTGGGCATGACCTCCTCCTTTGTCCTGCTGAGTCTTCTGGATCTCCTGGTGTCTGTCAGGAGCATGTGGATGTGGAGGAAGACAAGGTGTTACAGCCAGCGAACTCAACCTTCACCACTGCTTTGAGCCTGACTTCACACTCTGTGCCATTTGATCAAAATGCTAGGCAGTAGACAAGGAGTTCAGTGGGCGTGAAGGCTGTTTATGCTTCTGTGTCGAGGCTACGACGTAGCATACGCCATCGTGAGCATAAATTGGCCTTTCCGTCTGCGCTGGTCTGCGTGGACCTGTGTGCGCATGCAAAGCCCCAATATACGGAAGTCCCATGTCTTGTTTAGGCCCCCGAAATATAACACATAATAGAGTGTAAACGTTTTGAAATAAGCATATGCAATTGTCTATTTCCAGCTAATCTTAGTTAGACCAACTTCTACTCAGAAGGCCTTCATGGAGGAGCTGATGGGGAAGTGGGGGGGCTGTGTGACTGAGAGGCAGGTGTTATGGGCTGTGACTTCAACAACCTCTATCTGCATCACGGCCGTGGGCTGTGGGAGTTGTGCAGGCCACATACAGTATGCTTAGAGGGCATTTATATTTAATACCAGAGTATGCAAGCCAGGTCCATGGGCAAACTAAGCAGATATGACGTGTAGTCATATTATCACCCCATAAAATGCAGATTTGATAAAAAAACAATTTGATTTTGTCCTTATTAACATTGATGTGTCACAGTGTAGTCTCATTACTTAGTGTTACAGCTCAACTAAAAACATGTAGGTGCAGTTATTCTCCTTAATTTTCTATACAGTGTCTCTCATTTCTAAAAGCTGTAACTACACTGGCAGCACAATATACTTGTATACAGTGCCACTATATTTTCTTTCCTCTATACGATCCAGTAGATGTTGTGGTGTTTGCTCTCTGGGTGTGTGGGAAGACCAAATTCACCATTTGACAATGAACCATGCTATCATAAGCAGCTTGTGCTTAATATGTTTATATACCAGGCTGCTATTCTGTACTAAGGCTGCTGTGATCTTTCTTCTTCTGAGGTTGCAGGTTCAGAGCAGTGAGTTCAACAGCACTAGTGGGGTAAAAGACACAGAGCTCCTCCTCAACAGGAGGAGCGCCCCCAGTGGACCACTCAAGAACAGCATCTCGGAAAGCGTCCACACAGGCGACAGGAGCACCAGGGGCTCAGCTCCGTCCACCCCCCTCTCCCACCTGAAGGCCCAGCTGCCAGCCCCTCCACCAGACGGTTCTCTACCCAGGCCTGGAACACTGGATCATTACCAGACAGCACCTCCACCTTCAGACAAGGACAATAAAATGAGCAATGGTTCAGACAAGAGAGCCTGGGTCTAAAAATGACACTTATTTCCCAAAGCTTAGTGTGTTAAATCTAGTGGTATTATAGGATGTAATGCAATGTAATACAAGCACTATACAATATAGAAGCACCATTTTTTTATGTTTACACTCCTATTGTGTTTGAAAAAGGTTTAAACACTTAGTGTTCGCAGGTCAATTTAATTAGTAGATTATGGAAAAAAATAAAAATCTTGATGACTTTTGTCGATATATAAGTCCCGGTTATTTAACACGATTAGTCGTTGACTTTGGAAAGATGATACATAATGCACCTAAAAAAACAATGAAACAAATGAACAGTGAAAACACCTTCAACTGTGAAATGTCCCTTAATACTTTTCACGTTGATCTTTCACTATTACCCTGCCAGGGGTCAGCATGTGCCTGTCATTTACAACACAAGATAAAATGTAATGTGCAAAATCATTGTTTTTCTTCTCGATTATATTGTTTTGTAATTGTTTGGAGCAGAAATTGAAACCACAATAAAAATTGATTAAATGCAAAATTTATAGCATGCAAAATGATCAGGAGAAAAGTCTGTTTATTAAGTGGAAAAGGTCCACTTAAAATGTTTTAAATAAAATCATGAGCTAATATTATGATTGTGTAATATATTGCATGTAATAAAATATTAATTATTAGAGTCCAGAATGTCATCATTAGCTATTACATGTTTACACCATGCAGCAATGGTATATTTCTGATCTGAGCATAACATATCACAATAGAGACAATGTTCTCTTCAAACATAATGACGCAAAATCCCTCAGTCGGTGTGCCCATGCTCCTGGCTGTCATCTGGTAACAATACAGACATGACCTCTGACATTACTGCCTCAACCCCATCATGACCTGAGTTTACCCCCTCCAAAGCACACGAGGTCTAACCTAACAGGTTCCTCAACCCACACACACACACACACACACACACACAAAATATCGGTGCAACTATTCTATGAAGCCGCAGCCATACAATTAAACTATTTGTTATTATGTGTAAATGCTAACACATGAAGGCTAGATCATTGTTTAGTCAATTTAGGCTATGTTTGTTTATATGTAATGTTATGAATGAAGATAATATATGTAATTAAAAATGTTAAATATATTTGTTTAAAAAAATGTAAATATAATTCAAATATAATATCCTTAAAATAAAATATTAAATTAAAATATATTCATTATATATATTATGCATTTTGTAATTTTGACTGGTTTGCTACAATACATAATAATACTATTTTGCCACCAGATGCCAGTATAAGTTAAAATTTGATTATAAAATAATACCTACTCAAGTTGTCCTATTTTAAATAACTTTGTAAGAACATGTAATACCTAAGATGGTTATGAATATTTTATAATTGCCTTGTTTTTTTAACATATCTTTAATGCAGATGTTTTTTTCAGCACAATGTATGCATGGACTAGAACCCTTAACCCTGGCATGTTTAGTGCCTTGCTCTTAGAGCTGGACCATGCGACTGCTTATAGCTATTCCAATCAGCTCAAGCCTTTTAACAAGATTTGTTTTAAGAAACCCAATTAAACAGTACACAAAGAGGCCCTTCATTTCTTACCCTGGCCAAAAGGTTCTCTACATGCTGAGGACGTCCTGCTCCGGTAAATCAACTTCCTGTTTAGGTTATCGAGATGGACAGGGCCTGACCTCACAACCTTTGACCCCTCTTACACACTGTGTCTGTCTGATGGCTCTAATTATTAGATAGCATTTGATTAAAAGGATTCAGCTGAGCTCAGCATGTCAGTGTGTCATGAGATAGGCAAGTGATTTGTTGCATTTTAAGATATATTTGTTTACACAGTCAATCACATTTATACCACAATGTGAAAACATAATATAATTTGCATAGAAAACTGTTAAAATATTAATAGTTATGTATAGCATAGATATTTTAAAATGTTATAGCATCACCTCCCTTATTGGTAAAATGTTGTATTTTTGGATCACTGCTGTCAAATAAATTCTAAAACAAAACAGATTTACTCAGCATTATAGCTGTGTTAAACTGCACACCATACATTACTTCTGGTAATGGTAGTGCTGTTTACATAGCCTAGAGGTGCAGAACTTGCAGGTGCAGTTAGAATTGAGCCCACAGTGAAAAACGCACAGAAACTGTGTGGGGTCTGAGGTTGACGGACATCATTGATGTCTAAAGATACATTTTGAAGCCAGAGGTAACATAATATATGCCTCCATTAGGTTAGTGTTGGAGTTACAGTATTGTGTTAACCCCTTGACTTACTGGGTTATGTGATCAGTTAACTGACATTCATATTTACTTCCATTAATTTAGACCATTTTGTCTGTACTGAAGCCAAACACCTAGTGCCATTTAAAAGTACTGCATGTCCATGTGGCTTCAACGCTGAGCAGTGAAGCAAAAGGTTATAACATGCTTAGCATGCATAAGAAGGTATTGTATTGTATAGGTTTGTAGCCTGATGAGTGATATATGGTGGGTAGTGGGTGATAGTGGCAATACTCTGTCTATTAAGGCTACATTCACAAGACATAACCTGCGTCTTTTCATTTGTTTGGTGCTTTATCGATTGTCAATTCCATTTATCATATAAAAATGTTCAAATTGAAAGATCTTAAAAATCTTTATTGAAAAATTGGAAAGTACTAGCCTGTAGCTAAATATAATATAAATAATTTCTTAGTTTCGGACAGCGACATTTATCTTGTAGCCTACAGTTTACCAATTAAAAAGAACACTAATCTAAACAATATTTTTTGTAGTTGATTTTTTATTTTTTTGACTGACCTTGATTCATATAGAATATTATTAGGACAAAAATCATGCCACAGACTTAAGTAAAAATGTCATAAAACAGTTTTATTTTCAAAATAAAGATCTATAAAAGTGAATAATATTTACAGTCTTGTAAAACTTAATTTATCCATTTACAAAATATGTACATTAATAATTATATAAATACACTTCAGGTGCAGATGAACAATATAAGGCAGTTTTAAGGCGTTAGACTGGATTGTGTATGTTTACACTAGACTGCTCAAATGCTCACATTTATTCAACTTTGCACTATCATCAAGGTCAAGCTAATATGATATATATATCATATTTTATCCCAGTTAATTATGAGCTAAACCAAATAGGTAACCACGTTTAAAAAAGATGTTCAGTGATAAGACAAAATGTATTCTTTTACAATTTACTAACAATGTGTGTTACTGTGCATCCTGTCATTTGCTGCTATGTTTGAGTGTAGACCTAATGACTCCTACACCTGGACTATCTGTGGGTTGTCCCTGCTCATTCTGGGGGAGGGGGTTCATTAGAGTCCTGTTCAAACACAATCCAGCACAGCATGTGGTCTGGTCACACCCGGGACAAGGGGATCTGTTTTGGGCACGATACCGAGCTGGCGGTCCTCCAGGTGAGCCCGGTGGAGGCGTCGCTGTACAGGGATGCCGCGGCCGCCTTGTTGCCCCAGCAGCAGCGCGTGCAGAACTTCCTCCAGGACTCCACAGTCTTTCCGGACCAGACCCACACCCCGGAGGTGATCCCCCCCAGCAGGCACATCAGGTACTTGAGCATGAAGACGGCATAGTCTGGCCGGGGCCCGTCCTTCTGTGGCCCGCAGCTGCAGTTGTGCGTGACCTCCCAGGCGTCCCGGTGGTGCTGCTCGTAGAAGTAGCACGCCACGGTCACGCTGGCCGGCACCGTGTACAGCACGGCGAACACCCCGATGCGGATCATCAGCCGCTCCAGCTTGTCCGTCTTGGTGCCGCCCTGCTTGATGACGCTCCTGATCCGCACCAGGGACCAGAAGCCGGCCAGCAGGAAGCCCGTGCCCACCGACAGGTAGATGAGCAGGGGGGCCAGCACAAAGCCCCGCAGGTTGTCCAGGCTCTGGTTCCCCACATAGCAGATGCCCGACACGGGGTCCCCGTCCACGGAGCTGAGCGCCAGCACAGCGATGGCCTTGGCGCTGGGCATGAGCCAGGCCGCCAAGTGGAAGTACTGGGCATAGCTGGCGATGGCCTCGTTGCCCCACTTCATGCCGGCCGCCAGGAACCACGTCAGGCTCAGGACCACCCACCAGATGCGTGCCGCCATGCCGAACAGGTAGACCAGCAGGAAGACCAGCGTGCACAGCGCCGGCCCCGTGGTCTCGTAGTGCACGTGCGCGGCTCCGCGCTGCCCGCCGCACGCCACCTGCTGGTGGCCGGCGATAAGGCGGATGATGTAGCCCAGCGACACCAGCAAGTAGCAGGCGGACAGGAAGATGACGGGCCGCTCCGGGTACTGGAAGCGCTTGCGGTCGATCAGGAAGGTCGCCACGGTGACGCAGGTGCACAGGAAGCAGAGCACGGACCACAGTCCGATCCACACGGCCGTGAAGCTGCGCTCCTGGGCACTGAAGTACGGGGCGTGGCACGGCACGGCACAGTTGAGGATCTGGCCCGTTCTGACGCGGTTGTAGAGAGCGTGGTCGCCCGGGACAACAATCATGGGCGCCCGGCAGTAGCAGCCTTGCTCGCACCCCGCCGTGACAGGCTTGTGCTTGCCACCCGCCGCGCCGCGTCCGTATGCGGGCTTCCTGCGGGGCTGCAGGGGCTTCAGGGGCCGCGCCGTGGGCTTGGGGCCAGCCGGGGGGGTGGTGAGGGTCTCTGTGCGGTTGTAGTCCATGCACAGCTGCTCAGAGCTGCCCTGCTCCGGAAGCAGGTCGCACCTCATGCGGTCCGGCCAGGGGAAGCCGTACTGGCGCATGAGGGGGGCACAGCCTGCCTTGGCCCGTTCACACACACCACGGCATGGGGGCAGGGGCTGGGGTGGGATGGGACAGGAGACACAATCACATTAGACACGGTATGGATAGAATACCAGGTGGACACTGGATGACAACACTACGTAATTACAGGCTCTTTAAAGAAGATAAGATTATACCGCTCTGATGTTAAGACTATTAATACCAGGTGAGCATTGTTACAGGTTAAGATATAATGAGATATACTACGTAATTACAGGATCTTTAAAGACGGTAAGACAGTATTAATACCAGGTGAACATTGTTACAGGTTAAGGTATAATGAGATATACTACGTAATTACGGGCTCTTTAAATAAGGTAAAACAGTATTAATACCTATTTTGATTATGTAGTTATTTATTTTATTGGTTTTGTATACTTCAATTCTGTAACAATGCAATTTATATAGCTCTATGTTAATACTCAATGCTGGTGAAAAAGTCCTAAAATATCACTTTATCAATCAATATCAATATCATTTTATCAATTTACAAAACTATCCATTGAGTAACATAGCCATTGAGTAGCAACTGAGTTTCATCTTGTCAATAATAGGCTCTATCAATATCTGTATTTATCTTCTAAGCAGTAAGTTGTACCTTGCGGTAGTCCTCGAGACAGATTGGGGTGTATAGGCTACACAGAAAGAACCTGAGGTCAGGAGAACACCTGATCTCCACCAGAGGCCAGAACTGGTGCACTTCGAGCCCTGCTTCGTCCTGCGTCTCGTGGTGGAACTGGTTGGGCATACGCGTGTGGTTGTAGCCGACCCCACGGCACAGCGGCACCGTGATCTCCTGGCACCGCGCCTCTTTCGCCGCGCCGCAGACGCACACCGCGGCGAGGAGCGTGCACAAGGACGCCAGGACACGCCGCTGTCTCTCCATGTGTGGAAATGCCTGAACCTCCCGTAGTAGCCCGTTATAGTCCGGTCCCTCAGCCGCGGCGTGCACATGGACTCATCTCAAACGCGTTTCCCCGCATGCTCTCCAAAGTGTCCTTTTTCAAATCAGAAATCAAAGCTGACTCGTTCTCTTCTCTTGTTTAATAATGGTTATCAGATTATTAAATACAACTATTATGTAGGTTATTTCAACCGTCTTCTTGAATGCATAAAAAGTTAATAAGTCAAAATAGTTTATTAGTCTACAAAATGTATATTTCACAGATGCGTCCCTGGGCGCGCTCTCTTGGTGTAAAATCCAAAACAGGCTTGTGCAATAGCTGTCCTGCTTCTCCGTTAAACCGTTAAATAGTATTCCGCCGTGTAGCGTGTCTAGACACTGGCCCCCTCTCTCTCTCTCTCTCTCTCTCTCTCTCTCTCTCTCTCTCTCTCTCTCTCTCTCTCTCGATCTCTCTATTTATGTGGGTGTGCATATATCCTCCGTGTGTGCGCGCGGTGGGTTTAAATAGTTGGAGTCACGTCACCGCCCGCCGCGAGGGCGGGGTGTGTAATCACAAGTTAGTTTAGAATTTGCACATTACCCCGCCCGGCTCGCCCTCAACAAACAATCAATTAAAGTCAAGAGATGACGTCAAGCAGATTACAGTTGTCTTTTTATTTTATTTTAGAAAATTGGTAAAAGCTTTACAAATTACAACAAGTCTGCATCTTTAAAAGTTTATGATCATTAATTATTTCCTCATTTAATCTCATACAAGCAAATATGTGTTGCCTACATTTGCTACATCGATGTAATATTACAGTATAGGCTTTTAGGCCTATTCAACATTCTACATAGTAATAGGTGTAATTGTTTGTTGTTTTTTGTCACTTCAAACTTAAAGCTTTTACTGTAATTTATTATTTAATGTCAACAAGCAACATTATCAATAATAATAAAATTACACTAAAAAACAAAGAACACAAAAGTATTTACTACTTCAAAGCCTTGACTGTATTTACTGTAATATTACCTGTATGTTAAGCACAACTACTGTATGTAGTTTAGCTAATGGATGACCAATTAGATTTTTATATTATTAAAAAATCTTGAATGAATTTATGAATAATCATTGAAAAATAAATAACTAATTGTGAATGTATTCATGCACATTTATTCATGTGCATGCATCTGTGTGTGTGTGTGTGTGTGTGTGTGTGTGTGTGTGGGTGTGTGCACGTGCACATGTTGGAAACAGGGTTAATGTGGCCTTGTTTTCACACTTTGTGGTGTGTGCTTGTGTTAGTGTAAACAGACAAGTAACAAATGTATCTTGTCTGTTGTGTGTGGGTGTCCATGTCTCCTGCTGAGAAAGCAATTGCTGGTGACCTGCCACACACACACACACACACACACACACACACACACACGAGCACACGTGCACGCACATACACACACACACGAGACAACATGGACACATCCAATACTAATTAGCACTAATTAGACTCTTCACACCTCAAACTGTAGACATTTTAGCAAAAACAATATTCGTGACCTCCAATCCAATGTAATTAAAATAATCCCCATGGATTAATGGTTTTCCCCCTCTCTGCTTCCAGCAACACAGACATTTACACTGGCATCATATTACAGCAACTGGTTCAGGTTTTTGCTGATGTGCGTATTGGATACTGTGTCTTCACGTGTCGGTTCAGGCCAACAATAGAGTTGTAAATTTAAAAGCAATCTTGTTTAAATCTTGTTGCTGTAATTAAAAATATATATAATTATAATACAAATATTTTTTCTTGGCATCAAAAATAGTAATGTTAAAGTTGTAGCAGTATTGAGTTTTCACGATTGTGATCAAGTGATAAATGTATAACCATGAATCAAGTGGGTCCTACAAGTGAGACTGTGATATCTGACCAATCAGAAAGATCAGAGATTAACAGACAGACAGACAGACAGACAGATGAAGGCTGAACACCAACTGTTGCTACAGCGACAGCAAGGTGTTTTGTTACCAGCAACATTCCTACTCATAATAATGACTGTCTGGATGACTGCTCCCTCTCTCTCTCTCTCTCTGTCTATCATCTGTCTTTGTTGTCGTGCAGCTTTAACTGTAACTCTCTTTCTACTGCTTTCTATTCTTCTCTTATCCTCTATCAGGTTCTCCTCCCGTCATGCTTATGTCCTCTCCATTCCTCCTTTCTATTACTGTATTCTCTCCTCTCCTCTCCCCTCTCTACAAATGTAAACACCTGTGGAGGAGTGTGGAGTCTCGTCTGTCTCAGGTTTCCCTCAGTAAGATGGACTCCCCTCCAGCAAACGGCATGTGTTGAACCAGCCGCCGTTAGCAGGAACGTACGGGAGTCTGGCAGTAGTCTCCTCTAAGGGAATGGACGAGTTGGCAGCCGCCACCGTCGGTGTTGCTACTCTACTCTAAAGACATTTAGGATCAGGTGATGTTCCTAATAACCTGCCACAAGAAGATGTGTGTGTTTCCTGTATAGAGGTTGTAAAATCCTAAAAACACAAGCAGCATACAATACCTGCCGTGCTAGCTACTGTGTGAACATGAATGTATGCGTACATCACACAAACACACACAACTTGCATGTTTTGCAAGCCAGGGCTCTAGGCATATTCCTTAGACCTTAAATGCCCTCCCACTGGCCAACACTCTCACACACACACACACAGGGCCCTATTTTAACGGTCTAACGTGGAAGGCGCAAATTGAATTTATGGGGCGTGCCTAAATCCATGTTTGCTATTATAACAGAAGATCGGTGCGCCGGGCGCATGGTTCAACAGGGTTGGATTTACTCTTTTCATTATTCATGGTTCTCTTTTGGGATGAAAAATGTACAACAATGCAATATTAAAAATAAATATTTACAGCTTTACCACCTCCAATTTACAGTGCTGTATCCTAGCTTGTTTTGCTTTACTGTACTGGAAATTATTGCTTTGTTTTATCTTTACAGTAAAGACATTTAGTCAAACTATATTTATTGAGAATTAAAGTATTTTGTGCAGCATAATATTTTGACTGCAACACTATTTACTTAGTATAGCTTAGTATTAGTGTATTTTAGTATTGTGTGTGCCTTTGTTTATGCAAGAAATATTTTTATTTGGTTTAAGTGGAGTACTTAGGATAATGACAAAATAGTTACATTTAGAAACAAGAGTTTAGAATTTTGACCATACGGTATTTCGTAGCTCCATTTGCAGGTGAAGCCGTTGTGGTTAACACTTTTAACAGTGGCGCTTATGCTTGCAGTTTTGAGAATGTTACAGCGCAGCTGTAATTCATGTGATGTCTCACCTTTAACTGTAAGGTTATACCAACAGAACATGGGTTTGACCCCCAGAGCTGGGTTGGACCCCCAGAGGTCAAAGGGCTGACACACTAAGACTCTACAGACACTAAAAACCTTTTTCTGCTGAATTTAGAGATGAAATCCCAACTCCACGAAGTTTCCCAGAAAACAACACTGTTTAGTAACTGTGGAAATGTGTAGTATGGAGCGGTGGGGTCCTTGAGGATTCAAACGGCCATTATCATTTGAGGAAGCAGATACATACAGTTTGACATGGCTGTAAAAATGATCTACAATGACATGTTTCCCTGCAGTGGTGATGATGAAGGGCGGTAGAGAGGACATATGCTTTTGTGATTAACTGATTTCAATTCCACACAGTGCAAATGCAGTCCAAACACAGTACAACTAGCTGAAAGAGATAAATCTTTTTCACTCACTAAGCAGTGAGTTTTACCTTCCCTCCCTTTGGTAGTTCATATAGGATACATTACTCTGCGGTATAACTTTAAAGATGATTTTTCACAATATGTTTGTACATTTCAGACAGTTTATAACCGTCTTCATCTTTTTTATGCATATATTTATCCTCCCAAATCTTCCAATGTCATTGGGTGATTCTCAAACATTTTAAAATCTAATCTTTTTAGCACACAGAACTGGCTGCGTGCTACAATGATATATAACAACAGCAAGCTAATATACTGTAGAAGTTAGACTTCCTTTATGGAAGCATCTTAAATCAGATCCACATCTGATTCTCACGACTGCTCCCTTGAGTGATGGGTTAAATGCAGAGGATGAATTTCGCTACATGTATTTGTATGTGACCAGTCATAGACTTGAATAAATAGACAAACCTCTGTGACCTCACCCACATGTCACCTCACCCACGCGTTTGAAGTAAGGTCGTCACAATATCAGATTTTTACTACGCGATTATTGTGGCCAACATAATTCAACATATAATAAAATTCAACTGCTGGAATTTCAGCTTTGTGACTCACATCTATGAGACCAATGTTTACCATGGAAAGGGAATCTGATGGATATAGACTAAACATGCAAGGGAAAGGTTAAGTAAGTTAACAATATCTGTTGCTGTTGAAGGAATTGGAATATTGACACATAAAAATGTATTGATGGTAGCCTATAGCCCGTTTTACACTGCAGGGCTGATCCGTAGCTGAAGCAGAAGCGATTTCGGCGCAAATTCTCCGCTAGGCTTTGCACACTGCCCGCGCATTGCCGGTGGATTTATTCACCCCGCCTCCAATAATTTGTCTGGCTGCATTCGCCACTAGTTACAAAAAGGGGTATTATGGTGTTAAAGGGGTTTATGAGTTATCTACATTTTCAGTGTATTTGCTCATAATGTATGTGGCACAATGGGTAAGTAAGCCTATATTAATACTTTTTAGTCACTTGGTCATATATTTTTCAACCTCATCGATCAACCGGACCTCGTCCATCTGGCCAAGGCTACCTGGATGGCTACGTTAGTATAGTCTATTTTTTTTTGTTTAATCCACCCCTTCTTCTACAATGTATTTCCATTGGACTCCATGTAAAAAAATGCTTCAAATACACAAGCCAAGGTGGAAAAAATATACTCCAGGCGGAAAAAGAAGCGACGAAGTCCGCCTCGACTCAGCGAGCAGCTTCGGCCTCGCATGTAGTTTGCAAAAAGTCAATGAATAACATGGGAGTGGTTTCAAAGCGTAAACGCTCCGTGTTACCTTCACCTTAGCTCTGCCTGTAGTGTGCAATGGCCTTAAATGTTGATGGGAACTTCGGCAATGAGGCTGCATGCTTGCTAGCCCAGGCCGTATTGCTGTCATGAAAGAGTAGGTTCTCTAGTTTCTTACAATACACCAACATATCACAGTGGAGCCAGTCTTTTCTCTGAGAAACATTGGGAAAAACTACAGCTGCATTTTAATGTAACACCTGGAGCTGCGGCGCCCCCTCCTGTTCTGCTGCTGTTGGCTGTGCATGGTCCTCCGGTCAATGGCCACCTGTTTCCCCAGTGCACCTCCATCACACTGATTCACGTTGATTGTTGATAATTTCTTGCATGGCAGAGTGGGGATTATTTTACAGACAGTGTGGGGACCAGGGGCAACAGTCAGTGTGCAGTGTGGGGACCAGGTATACAGTCAGTGGGGGGACCAGGCCTACAGACAGTGTGGGGACCAGGGGCAACAGTCAGTGTGCAGTGTGGGGACCAGGCCTACAGACAGTGTGGGGACCAGGGCTACAGTCAGTGTACAGTGTGGGGACCAGGCCTACAGACAGTGTGGGGTCCAGGCCTACAGACAGTGTGGGGACCAGGGCTACAATCAGTGTACAGTGTGGGGACCAGGCCTACAGACAGTGTGGGGTCCAGGCCTACAGACAGTGTGCAGTGTGGGGACCAGGCCTACAGACAGTGTGGGGTCCAGGCCTACAGACCGTGTGGGGACCAGGCCTACAGTGTGGGGTCCAGGCCTACAGACAGTGTGGGGTCCAGGCCTACAGTGTGGGCACTAAGCCTACAGTGTAGGGACCAGGCGTACAGTGTGGGGATGCAGACAGACAAGAGGTGGTGATGAACGGCCACTTTGTTGCAGCACAGGGTGGAAAAGTGAGCTGTCTGGCATCGACCACGGAATTTCCTACTGTGATGTTATCACACAAGACAGTAATCCTGGCCGAGAGAGAGCGAGAGAGAGAGAGAGAGAGAGAGAGAGAGAGAGAGAGAGTTAATGATAGCACTCAAAACAAATAGCTGACATTACAGAGTGAAGAGAACAAGAGTAGAAAGATTGAGTGAGAGTGAGCTGTCTGTGTGTGTGTGTGTGTATGGTGTTTTACAGGCCCCACACTCCTGATGTTTGCACATTAACTATCAAATCAATGCGTTCCCATCTCAGACATGTATTTTAACCTCGTGGGCGGGTCCACAAGAGAGCAGAGAGAGAGTGTTGCCCTACAGGAACTGATCCAGTATCACATTTCCCGGGAAAGCACAGGTTTTCCTAAGTGGTGAATTAACCTGAGGAATCTGGTCATGTGAAGATCCAACATCAGCCGACATTTAGGCATAAGCACTCTTCTGTTTACTGGTTAAACCCCAAGCTGGACCAGTTCTGACAGTGAACAGTGTGTGAGCTATTGTACGGTGTGTGTGTGTGTGTGTGTGTGCTTTGTGGTGTAATGTTTTACAGTAGAGGACCTTTGACACAATAACAGAAAAAACTGTATTGTTTGGACCCAGATCTCTCAGGCTGAACCTTGGACACTGTAAAGTGTGTTTTTAACTTCTCCAAATTTAAACTATTACTGTAATCATTAGCAAAGAGTTATTCTCTTAGCGAGGCATGTGTGTGTGTGAGTGAGTGAGTGAGTGAGTGAGAAAGAGAGAGAGAGAGAGAGACACGCGATAGCATCTACCTCCACGGTGGAATGGCTGCAGACGGAACACTAACACTAACACTACAAGTGTAAGTGTATATTCATCTAAATGTCGTGAATCTAGTTGTATCCAATGTTGTGTCCAATAGACATTTGTGATAATACAACAGACTTATGGCTATTCAACACTACAGTTCTAAGCTTACTGACAGACACACGGCACTTTCCCATGAGGTGACTGACAGGTGTGTAGTACGTGTGACCATCTCACATCTATCATCTCACAAATCCAAACTCCTGTGTGAGATATCAATTCCCACAGGAAAGCCTCAGAAAACAGGAATATTCCAATGTGGAGAAAGATCCAGAATTCCTCTAGATGGGTTGCCACACTGGTTACATAAAACCACACATAAAAGGAAGTCTTCTATTCTTCCTATTCTTCTGTCCTCTACTCTCAGAGGTCTAATTATCAGCCACATTAAATACAAACATTTATTTTACTATTAAAAGTCTTCGGAACTTTTTCTCTGGGAGCCAAGCTCCCAGAGTGTCTATTCAGGTATATGTCTGGCTGTGATTGGTCAGCTCTGTGTCTTGGCTTTGATTGGTCAGCTGTATGGGTCATTAATTCTTGCATTATAGTGTGTGTGTAATGGGGGGGGTTGAGCTGCCAATTAGAGAACACAAAATGGCTGAATAGAAGTACTAATTACCCCACAATGGATGTCAGGCCAACCCTCACACACACACACACATGCACACACACACACACACACACACCCACGCACACACACAAACACACTTCCCGCTCCACTTAAGTAACAAAGGTCATTCATACAAGCAGACACAGGTGCCCACTTACACACATGCACACACACACACTTGGGCCTGAAAGGGCCTCATTAGCGTTAGAGAAGTTTGGGAGGTTTTTGCTCATTTGCGGTTCTCTGGAAGTTCCCCGATGTTCTGCTATGGGAAACATCTCAGCATTCCCAAAATGGAATTCTGCAAATTCCACTCTGAACACAACAATAAGACATTCACAAGTCGCCCCTCTCTGACATGAGGTTTCTCCTGGTCCGGCTCCAAGGCGCTCCCAGGAGAAACGCGAGACATTCCGCCTTATCTCTGCTCTGAGAGCAGCTCTGTATTATTTGGTGGATTATGCAAATGTAAGGCAATATATTCATGTTAACAAAGGATAATATCCATGTGGCATGGAGTTTATGAATAGTCAAGTCACATGAAATGCAGCTGAACTGAGTGGTATCATGAATGTCTTATAATTTAATGGAAACAAGTTTGGGTAAAACAATATGAATTAGAAACATTTTCATTTGTAGAAATAGCTGCAGCAATAAATTGAATTGTGTTGTTGTTTAGAATGTTTTTGTGCTTTTATAAACAATATCGTATTCTAGCACCAAGATACATCTTATAATTAAAAAAATTGATATTTAAGTTAAAAAAATATGATTGTTCCAGAAGCTCCATATAAGCCCTATCCTCTCGATGTTTTAAAAGTGTGGGTGGCTATAGGAAGGGAATTAAATATGTGAGCATATGGGCACTGGTCTATTCCTTCTCTCATTGCACAGGCATGTCCAGTGTAAAGAGTTCATCCCATTGGATTTTTAGCATGTTGGATTCTAAACCATGGCCATTGTAAAGATTGTATAAAGACTGGAGTCTGGGACCAGTCCATACTAAAAGTTTTTTGGAAAAAGCCTTGTGTAAACTCAGCATTACATTTAGCTTTTTAATGTTAAATATCAGCCTTGTCCTCTTGACCTGGTGCTGGAGGTGATCATTATAATTTAGGAACTAATTTGCAGGCGTAATTAAACGTTGTGCGCTGACAAATAGACCATGCTGCATCGCTGCTAATCCCGCTCCATTGTGTTGCTAATTGGTCCTGAAGAAACCAGATCCTCCAGCCTCGAATACAGAGCAGAACAAACAACCTTAAGGCTGACTCAGGTTACTTTCAGGACGGTTGAAATCTGCTTACAACAGTTGTTTATGGCAGTGGTTCTCAAGGAGTTGGTCATGGTATGTTAGCAATATTTCAAAATATTATTTCACAAAAGAATTTCAGCATTTTTTTTTGTTTTACATTTAATTCTCTTTCAAAAGCATTGCATGTGTGTATACAGTATGTTAGTGTGCATGCATGTATTTGCATGTCACTCATAGCACATTAAACATGTAATGCATGCATGTGCACAGTGTTAATTTTGACACTGTGCAATGTGCAAAAAAATGTGACTAAAACTATTAAGCATTTTTGTCTAAAGACTAAAGACTAAAACTAAGACTAAATCTAAAATTGCTGCCAAAATTAACACTGCAGCCGGTGTTCTGTCGATCTGTCCTACTTGACAGATTATCCTATCATAGCAGTAAATTGAATATGCAGTATACCAAGCCGAAGTTGTTGTGAAAACAACTTGTTTTGTGCTACCAGGCTGAAATTGAGGAATTTATTATTTGAAGAGACAAGATATTCATGTTATATTGTGCTAACAGGCGAACGAGCACTAGCGTATGCTACTATCTGTAACAGGCATCCATGAAAAAATGTATGACAGTTGGCACAATATATTTTAATGTATTAATAAAAAGGCATATGCCTATACACATATGGTAGATTGCAAACAATCTTTTTGTTATCGTGAATGTTGTGAAAGGTTAACATGTAGGCTAAATAAAATGTTGAATTACCTAATTAAATTCTACAAGTAAAACAACAACAATCCATGTACATTAGTCAAAAACATGCAATAACACTGCTAGCAAGAAAGCCAAACACGGTAGAAATCTAGCTATCAGGGTAGGACAAAATTACGAGCGTGTCTCAAGAATGACAAAAAAATTACGCCATATTGATGTACACATGCACAGTATGACGAGGTAGGACAATCTGACGGGTAGGATAGAATGTCAGAACGGCAACCTGCACACTTATGTGTGCAATTACGGTAAATCATACACAGGCAGAGTTTTTACATTTAAGTATGAAACTACAGTAAAGGATTGCAGGCAGAGTTTTAAAATGTAAATTATACCACTAACATTTTCGTCTCGTCTTGTTTCGTCAAAGAAAATACATCTTAAATGTAGTCCTAGTTTTTATTATCGGTGATCTATTTTCGTTTTAGTGATGGAAAAACGTTAGTTGATGAAAATATGACGAAAATATTTTGTCAACAAAATTAACAGTATGTGCATGCACGTGCATTTACCTTCTGTCAAAAAAGGGAGATTAACCTCTGTAAATGCCTGATATCAAAAACATAAAACCATGGAGTCTCAGTGTGTTCCAGTGTTAAGTAAGGAGACAAACTCAGCATTCAGCCAGAGAATAAACTGGGATGGTCCGATCATTCCACTGGATTTGAGCTAATATTCTAAAGTTAACATGATTACGGTGGAAAATGAAGCACAAGGAATCAGGGGATGCTCTGAAATCAACTTTGCTGCTCAGAGAGTGCCGCTAAATGCATTTCCCAGAATTCCAAGGGTCAGGTTTGACACATTTTTCCAGAGATTTAAACCTCAGAGGGCCACTGCTACACAGACTGTGGCCTCTTAAAACAAAACAGCAAACTCAATCTCTGCTGCTTATTAATTTATGAATTTTCCAGTGATAAAATACTACTGGGGATCCTAGTGACAGCAGCAGAGATTTCAGTTGTAAAACAGATGTGAATAGGCTGCTGTAATGAACAGTTTTCCACCGGACAAAATAGGCTTCTAAGGGAGTTCGTCCACAATGCAGGATCAGCTATAGCAGAGCAACTGTGTGGAATGTCTACTGAAGTACTGATGTCTAAACCACACAGCAGTATTTATACTGCCCTTGGATACAGCACACTGCTTTCATTGAGGTAAAACATGCACAAGGATACAACATAGGATTCGAAACTAAAACTATTTATTATCAGAGAGCAGTGCTAATTAACCTGAGCAGCAGCCAATGTGACTGTTCTTTCTTAGCTAGCTCTGTCTGTCAAGACATATGGGTGTGTTTGTGATACTATGACTGATTTGACCGTTTACTTTACTGAATGGGTGTGTTCACACCTCTCACGACTGATATCATCACATCTCTCCTACGTCTCTGAAAATGTGGAGTCAGCGATTGTAAGCTAATAGTTTTGGTCAAATTCATCAGATAGTTGATGAATGGCCTGCTAGCTGTTCATTCTGCATGTGCGCTGTAAAGAAACCTGGGTTTAAATACAGTATAACAGGTTTAAACGGGAACACATACAAGGTGGACAACACTGCCCAACACTATAGGCTATAGCCTTAGCCATGTGTTTACAATTAAAGGGCGGAGCTTCTGGGGGATCGTCCTATGGCACTGAAGGGAGAACTGCTTTGTTTTGATCTGCAGCTATGAACAATATCTATAGCTTCTCTAGTGCCAGCCTCTTCCGTCCATCAGCACTACATCACATAAGCACCTTGTGCTGAACGCCTATTAGGAGTTCAGCACTATTAGGGAGTGTGGTACTAGCTTTGCATTGGCTGTAAATGTTGTCACTCACAAGTCTGTATACATAGTTCTGGCACGACAGTGTTTTAATTACTATGTTAAGTTTCCATTTATTTTAAGCAGTAACCGTAACATACGTATTTATCAAATATACAAGACCTGCAAACAGGCAGACACGTGCCATTAAGATTCACAACAAATTCCTCCGTATAAGTTAAAAGTCCGATTTGGTCATTGAGTTATGTAGTTATTCTTCGTGCATGTCAATAAAAATACCTTTCTAGTCCAGGTGAATCTTATTGCATTTTACATTGTAGCCTTTACTTATGTAAAGTCTGCCTCAATATAAATCCTAAAAATTAACTTGTGATTATTGTTTACACATGAATATGTGATTTATCTTAATATACATTTAGATATAACAGAGAGAGAGAGAGAGAGAGAAAGAGAGAGAGAGAAGGGTGTATAAAAGCGGGGGATGGATTAAGGAAGATTAGAGGACCTGCCAGACGGACACACAGTGTGTGTGTGTGTGTGTGTGTGTGTATTATATTCACAGTGTGTGTTGGTCTGTTCTTCATACATTACATTTATATAAGAACACACATGTACAGTACAATCAATACAATCAAATATAGTTCTATGACACCTCATACCTCATGCTTCATGTATGTCCGTCTCTTTCTCATAGGGAGGGAGAGAGTTTCTATGAATAAGTCATCC
>JAODLL010018109.1:0-26893 GCA_026546735.1 Forbesichthys agassizii | reverse complement strand
CTAAATGGAGCCCAGCTCCTCCCTGTTATAACCTGTCCAACCCACAGCCTAAATGGAGCCCAGCTCCTCCCTGTTATTACCTGTCCAACCCACAGCCTAAATGGAGCCCAGCTCCTCCCTGTTATAACCTGTTCAACCCACAGCCTAAATGGACAGCTGAACTCCTCCCTGTTGTGTAACCTGCTGTTCAGTCCACTGCCGTTCGCGATCATTGAACTTGTAGCAAATGTTCCACCATCCTGAATGCAGGGACAGATGCTCTGGTGTCTGGAGCAGCCCTTTCAGTACACCAGAGGCAGAATGTTGCAGTTAGAGAGTAGCTACAGCAGCAGAGATCTGGGAAGTTCTGAATGTGGTTGGCCAGCGATGAATTTGCCCCATGGACTTTTTTTTCTGATTGCATGAGAATGTGCCATGTGCAATCAGCGTCCGGGCGACAATGCAGCCAATCAAGACCAGCCTCACCGCAGACCTGGAGATTGAGAAAGTAAAATGTGCAGATTGAGAGATTCCCCATAGTCACAGACCCTTTAATTAACCATCTTATGCCAAGAATGTGATCGGAGAGAAATCTTGATGGCTTCTGGGGTCACCTTAAATGACATGATCGCTTCTAAAGGCCATATAGGTCTAATGAAGTATCGTAACGGAATATAAAAAGATATTATAGTGCAAATATATATTTCAATGTATTGGAGGTGATGTCATGAATATTTAACCACAACCAGCTAGCGTGGTGCATGTTGACATGGCGTCTCACAGCTAATGAGCTAGCCTGTGGCTGTGATAGCGTTATCGGTGTCATTAGCACTTCCTCGCCACGGCCCGTGTCACGCTGCTCTGGTGCGGACGTGATGCTAACGCCGGCTGATAGCGATGCTCCGGAGGGCCGTAATTAACCCGCCGGCAGGCAGACAGGCGTTTCCACTCGCCCAGTCTGTGCGTGGGCCCCCACGGTCGCAACAAGCCCAAGTGCTCCTGCCGCAGACTAGCGCTAAGGCTAACGAGCGACGACAGAAGGGCAGGGTGGTGTCGCCGGTGAAGTCATTCAACGGTTGTGGCGTGTCAGCGCGAGCATCGTTCTGCCTCTGACAGGTCAGCCAATTAATCTTATTTACCGCCCTCACCCCCCCCAACCCTAACAAGCTCCGCTGGGCTTCTGCTAATAAGGAGCCGTGTGTTTGTCCTGCTCCCTGTCAGCTCACAGGTGACAGAAACACTGAAGGGTTAGCCTTGTTCTCTGGGTACTCACAGGCAAACAGACATAAAGATGAAGTGTACACATGATGGGAGCGCATCACAAGCACGGTTCTAATGATAACGGTAGCCTACTGATGACAACGTCTCTAATGAAGAACTCTATGGGATCATCTGGCCGAACTGTCACAAGAGGAAGGCTGTTTGTTCTCCTTTCATCTCTGTTTGCAGTAGACCCCATTCTAAACCAACATTATGGAGTAATAAAATATGCACAGCTGAATCAAACTGTTGGCCCATAACATCTGGTTTAATGTAGGAGCGGCCCAAATAAAAAGGTAAATAGATTCCATTTATAGAGCGCTTTTCAAATCTTCTGGCCACTCAAAGCGCTTTACAGTGTAGCCTCACATTCACCCACTCACACACAGATGATGATGTCAGTCATGCAAGGCACCATCTAACTACCAGGAGCAGTTACCGTAGGGCTATGTGTCTTGCTCAGGGACACCTCGGCACTTGGTGAGGTGTCAACAGAGCAGCCCTATATACACTATACACGCCACTGCGACCTATTAATTCTAGTTACAGTTTATATCTGGTTTTAAACACCTGTTTGTACCTTCCTGTGATTCTCTTCCTTTGACCGTTGTTCAAAATTAAGATGAAATCTAAGTGTAAACCAGGAACAACAGTGTTTGCCTGGGGCAGTTGCACCCAGCTCTCACGCTGAGATCATATACCTTCTTTTAGCTCCTTCTTCACATGGACTTAGACAGGCGGGTGCTTTGATTGGGACCCCAGGTCTCCATGGAAACACACAACCTGATTGCGTTGTAAGACACATGGCCTGGTGCTCTGCGAGAGTATTAGAAGTATTAGACGTTGTGTTATCTCTCCGGCCGCTTGTGATTCACACGCTCGGTCCGGGCGACCTTGGCAGAGGAACTCTCTTCTTGCCGCCTGACCTCCGCCGGACAAGTGCTGGCAGATCTGTGATTTAGCGAACCCTTCCCATGCGGGTAACAGATTCCTGAGGAGATACAGTATGAATACTGAGTCTGCTAAACCTCTACATCAGCGGTTGTGTGTGTTGCACTCTTAGCAGCGGAGAAAGGCTTTTTTACACTTCAGGAAACGACCTTTGCTGGGCATCTGAGTAATTCCCATTGCTGTATTTATAAAGTAAATCTTTAGAGAAGAGCTGGGTGTGTGTCTCTCTTTTACATGCTGTAAATTCAAACCTCTGCTGTTCCTACAAAAAATCCAGCATTGCTGGTCACCAGCATAAGGTATGTTTGCATGCTGAAACTAGCATGGAATGCTGGTTTGCTGGTACCCCGGCATCCCATGCTGTTCTCTGGTGTGCTGGTATACCAGTTAGACCAGCACTACCCCAGCACTAACCAGTATGAACCAGCCTGGACCAGCAGGACTTTTTAGCAGGGGACTCTGTACTTAGCCACAGTTAGCAGCATGGAAAACCCAGTTAGCATGGAGCATGGGTTAGGTGAAGGTTGGCCCAAGGATCCTCCAATCAAATCCTGATCTTCCATGCAGAGAATGGCGCTATACAAGGAAGGCTAAAAGCCATGGGTTCTGGCCTATGTCACCAGAGCGTCTTAAAATATGTCAGGGAGTGAGTCGGAGAGTGAGAGAGAGAGATTGAGTTAGCATATTGTAGCACACAGCACACTGTAGGTTACCTTTAGCTTGGAGCAGGCAGCATGGAGCACACACTTACTGTAGCATACTACAGCACACAGTTAGCATACTGTAGCACACAGATAGCATACTGTAGCACACAGTTAGCATGGAACACACAGGGAGCACACATGTAGCATACTGTAGCACACAGGTATCATACTGTAGCACACATGTAGCATACTGTAGCACACAGAGCATAGAGCAAATATGTAGCATACTGTAGCACACAGTTAGCATGGAGCACACATGTAGCATACTGTAGCACACATGTAGCATACTGTAGCACACAGAGCATAGATCACATGTAGCATACTGTAGCACACAGAGCATAGAGCATACATGTAGCATACTGTAGCACACAGTTAGCATAGAGCACACATGTAGCATACTGTAGCACACAGGTATCATACTGTAGCACACAGGTAGCATACTGTAGCACACATGTAGCATACTGTAGCACACAGAGCATAGAGCACACATGTAGCATACTGTAGCACACATGTAGCATACTGTAGCACACAGAGCATAGAGCACACATGTAGCCTACTGTAGCACACAGTTAGCATGGAGCACACATGTAGCATACTGTAGCACACATGTAGCTTGGAGCACATTAAAGACAGTACATTGCATTTATGTCCTACAAATAATGTGCCTGAGCTCCTGCAGATGGCTTCATGTGGAGATGACGTTGTCGTGAGCGCCCAGGCAGGACGCTGCGCTTGTCAGGGAGATGTGGTTTAACAACAAAACACACGAGCGCAGTTATCTTTAGCTGGCATCCCATCAGCTGTTCCTATCTCTGATACCATTTCAGATGGTTTGTATGTAAGTTCACAACATGCTAGCGTGCACTTTAAACATGTGCTATAGAAGAAATGTACTGTATGTATAACATTACAGAAGTACATGGCCTAGTTCTGGCCTATGTGAGGATACAGTATGTAGTATGAATATACAGTAACTATTAATGTAACGATTGTATTTGTTCTAAGACTGTCGGGCGCAATAATAATGTTAATAATATGATAATTTGCATGCTTATGTAAATAATTGTGATAACTTAAACGCATATTTTTAGTGGTAACCAAAGTAACTATATATATATATATATATATATATATATATATATATATATGCGGTCATGTGAACAAGAACGTACACCCTCTTTGTATTCTATGGTTTTATATTTCAGGACAAAATACAAATAATCTGTTCTTTTGGCAGCTCTAAATATTTGGTCATATACCTCGAGTTGGTGTGGCAACCACATGACATATTACACCATGTCGGTATATATTTAACAAACATAAAGCCAAAATGTGGAAGCCATGTGTGAAAAACTAAATACACCTTATAATTCAATAACTTGTAGAACCACCTTTAGCAGAAATAACTTTGACACATTTTCTGTATGATTTTGTCAATCTCTCATCATAGTGGAGGAATTTTGGACCCCTCTTCTTTACAATGCGGCTTGAGTTCATTATGTTTTGCATTTGTTTGTCTTGCTCTCATAAGGTTCTGCCACAGCATTTTAATTAGATTGAGGTCTGGACATCAACTGGGGTCTCATTTATAAAAGTGTGCGTAGAATTCACACTAGAATGTTGCGTATGAACAAAACAGTGCGTGCGCACAAAAATATTTAGATTTATAAAACAGTGTGCAGGAAAATCCCACCCAGTTTTCTTTTGTAACTCACAACATACTTGAAATCTAGCGTACATGAACGAGCGTCTTGTCCCACCCAAAGAAAGGGGGTGTGGCATAGTGCCATCAAACCTTTTCAGAGAACTAGAGATATTTACTGCAATGTTTAATTTGCTCTTACATTCAGCGAGATGAAAAGAAAACCGCTTACATTTTCTGGTATAAAAATAATAACTTATTGTTTTGCACATTATTGGCTCGGCTGTCTCACTGGACATGCGCCTCTTCATACTTCTGTCTTACAATTAGGCATTTCTAATAATATATTTCAAAATGTCTTTTCAAAATGTTATTAATTTCAAAATAACTCTCAAGTTTCTTCCTTCTGCCATTGCATTTTATCAAATTTTTGTGCGTACGCATGGTTCAAAGTGAAGGACCGCATATTCTCCCGTCAAGTTTGTTTTTTATAGATCACAACCTTGGTGTGCAAAGTGGCGTACGCACGTTTCTAGCTCTGTTTTTTGCATACTCAACATTTATAAATGTGACCCCTGGGCCATTGCAACACCTTGATTATTTTATTTTTCAGCCATTTTGTTGGAGTCCTCTACTAGAGCCTCATACAGAACTCCATTCAGGGTCTCAGGAAGGCCGACTACTCCGAACTGCTATTCGATGTGTTAGATTCCACCCGTTTTTATCAGTTATGCTAAAGGTTGTTCTTTATAAATAACCGACAATGAATCCAGTGGAGGAGTGCTAGTCGTGGTTTAATTTCGATGCTTACTTTTGATAATTCGATGGTTTCAATATTCACAGAACTTGATGGCCCCTCCCCTGAGACCACTTTGCCTTGGAAGACCCTACCAGGAGCACCGGGCTTCAGAAAACAGCCCTCCACAGTAGATTTTATATACAAGCATGTGAAGAAGAAAATACACCCTCTTTGAATTCTATGGTTTTGCATCAGGACATAATAACAATCATCAACCTCAGACAAACAGCAACACATGACACATTAGACATTTAACATTTTAACATTTAATTATTTACCAAATAGAAGCCAAAATGGAAAAGCCATACGTAATATTCCATAGGAATTAAAATGTGAATTAGCAAACAGATGCTGCTAAATAAAAATATAACTAATATACTGTATAAAAACTAGCAGATCAGATTCCTGGTTGCCAGGGGGGTGTCCTGGTTGTCAAGGTGTTGTCCTGAGTGTCAACTTCCCCCCCACACACACACACACACACACACACAGTCTTGGCGGTTCCCCGACTTTCTCTCCTCTCTCCTTTCCAGCACGTCTTCTGTTGCCGCGGTGATGCTTTGATTCCTCAGGAAACTGTTTGATTTATCAGGCTGCTGCGACGGTAACGCACACACACACACACACACACACGCGCACACACACACGCGCACACACACACACGCACACGGGATCTGTCGGGCTTCCGTCTGGGTGTGTGGCGTTTCTGGGGCTGATACAGACATGAAGAAGAGCCAGATCTTTCTAGGACAAGGTTGCCCAAGCCTTCCATCACCCTGGGCAATCTGCTGAGATATTTTTATCTTTAAGAAAATACCCTTTAAGACTTCTCCTTGAGCTTTCTTTGTCAACCACTTGTATGAAAGACATGCACAGACACACACACACACTTATTGATCTACTGTATATACCGCATAAAATACATAAAACAAATGATTTACTTGGGCTGGGCTCAGTGCTGCCCCCTCTGGTGGTGGTGGGGACTGGCTCAGTGCTGCCCCCTCTGGTGGTGTTGGGGTCTTGTCCAGTGCTGTCCCCTCTAGTGGAGATAATGTTCTGCGGAGGGACAAAGGGTCTTGCTCTGTTCACAACATAATGTGAGGATAACTGTTGTCACGACAACAAAGGCGAAGGTATCAGCAGAACCGAGGGATCCTCCATCCAGCCTGTCCAAGAGCCCCCCCCCCCCCTCTCACCCCTTCCCCCTCCTCAGCACCGTAATGAAGCGCTCCCCATCCTGTGTGCAGCCGGGCAGGAGCAGCAGAACAGCACAACGAAGATAAGAAGATACACACTGCACTGTTAAGTAGGTACGATTGAAGTAAATAGACACTTTTTAGTGGAAAATTGTTATCGTTCATTTGTCTGTTATGGCAAAACATTTCTTCTTCTTCTTTTACTGTAATCTAAGGCTGTGATGACGCATGGTGTCTGGTGGTTGCCCAGGTAGACAGTACTCACTGTAAGAGGCTTGGGTTCAGTGTCTGATGTATTACCTGGCTGTAATTGACCTTGAGCTGCAGCCCTGTGTTGAGCGCTGATATGCATGAAACGCAAATGCATCCTGCTCTCCAATAATAAGAATGTGTTGTTGACATGATTATGCCTTTGAGAGAGAGAGAGAGAGAGAGAGAGAGAGAGAGAGAGAGACGGAGGGATGGGGAGAGGGGGGAGTAGTGATGGAGAGAGACAGAGAGAGGGAGAGAGAGAGATCGAGGCAGAGGGGATGTGCATGAGCAGAATTGGGTGGTTGTTCTCTCCAGGTTGCGCGTGAGTCGAGCAGGCAGAACCAGTGATGTGACTAATGTGCTGGCCTTCCCACAATATGGGCAGCGCCAGAGAGCTCAGCCAATCAGCTGAGCCGCCCGGCTGATCTCCCACACGTCCAGACTTCTCTCAGAAAATAGGCAATTTAAACTTTTGTCTCCCTGGCTGTTCTGCTCTCCAGCTGACGGAAGCAGCATTTTCTACGCTGCCTCTCTCATCGGCTGCAGCTTGTTCCATTTGGGTGGTAATGGGAGCCTGCGTTATATTGTGTTGTGTTTTCAAACCGCATTACCACCAGGCCACTAGTTGTCGCGTTCGCTCATATTTCAGGAGGATTAGCCATGCTAAGCAGGAGGCCTATTGGTATAATTCATGGCTGATGTCTTGGCTCGCGCTCAAGCGGCTAGACTCTGGCTCGGACGGGGTGAGTGGGCTAGTCTCAGCCTCGTCCATCCATTAGCAGTATGTCACATAAACAACTCCATGCTGAACGTCTGATATACATATACACTCCTAAGCTTGACGACGAAGTTGATTATCATTGGTTATTTGCATTGTCACTCAAGAAGTCTGTATCTATAATTCCGAGGCTATTACAATACTTTATTTACTAATTTCAGTATTACATGTATTTGAAGCATTAACAGTAGTCTACTTATCTAACAGACACTGTATAGCCTACAATACCTGAAAACAGCCAGTGTTGTCCCAGTGTCTCAACAAATTCCTCTGTATAAGTTTAACGTCCGACTTTGCCATTGAGTTACGTAGTTGGTTGTTATGCATGTCAATCAAAATACCTCTCCTTTCAAGTATAAGTGGATCTTGGCGAAGTTAGCCAGCACTGTGTCCCAGACTAGACGTATATCAGTAAAAATTGGCTCTGCGAGACTCTCCGTGGGCTAGCATCGGCAGCTAGCGTTGTCAGCTAGCGTTAGCATCGGCAGCTAGCAAAAGCATTGGCAGTTAGTGTTGCCAGCTAGCGTTAGCATTAGCAGCTAGCATTGCCAGCTAGCGTTAGCATCGGAAGCTAGCGTTAGCATTAGCAGCTAGTGTTAGTAATGGTAGCTTCTCTCTGTGGGTTAGTTACAGAAGAGGCAAGTTTATACACTTGCCTCCAGTGAAGCTTGTCCCAGCTGTAAGCCTGGCTTACTGTACGTCAACCAGCCGTCCCTCTGAAGCCCCCAGTTCAGGGGCCGTGCTCTCAGATCAATGTGCCACCACCCGTCAGCGGGGAAGTCTCCCGTCCCAGCACAAGGAAAAAACGACAGCTGCAGAATGAGCCTGCAGGAGCGTTTACACTTGATTAGAGTCCGCAACCTTCAGAATGGCTGCCCTAACACTTAGCATCCCATTATATTGTTTTGGCAGAAGGCGTATTTCATGGACGCAGAGAGTGTGTGTGTGCGTGCGTGCTTGTCTGCTTGTGTGCATTAGTACATTTCAGTTGTGTGCGTTTAATACTTCAGCCTTTTAAGGGCCGGCTGCCATCTGTGTCCACACCCGCACATGTATTATTAATGTTTGTCTGAGAGCGTAGGAGCGAGTCTGCTGGTGCAGGCAGCCCACCCCCCCCCCCACACACACCCCCCCCAGGGGATGCCTGTCACTGTGGATTTGTTAGGAGAGACACAATGGTCCCTTTTTGTGATGGTTAATGCTTCTCCTGTCTGGCCCTTTGTTTCCCCGGCTGAGACCACCGACCTTCGCCGACGATGGTGGCGGGCGGCGCTGCCATTGTGTTAGCCCCGTCTTGGCCACATTAAGCCACGCAGAGCGTTATAGTGCGTCTCTACGCAACACAACAGCAATTAACTTAACGCCACAGACATGATTTGCTTATTTGTGGCAACAAATAAGTGTCGGGGGTGTAGAGCGAGCAGGATGCCACCCGTATATCTGTCATAACACAACCCCCAACCCCCCCACCCCTTGGAAACCAAAGCCAACACGCGAACATAGATGTTGGTGTAAATGGCACCGTGTTAATGACGACCTCATTCTCCATCTGATTTACAACTGCTCGTTTAATAGGGGGGTGGGATTGCCCCTCTCTCTGCCTGACAAATGACACCAATTACTGGGCTCATGGACGACACTGCTGTGATGATGTAATAATGAGCAGGTCCACCTGACTGCTGCTAATAGGAGAACCCTGAAGGACATCTCAATGCTAGACAACACCTTGTCGTGCTGGCGTTTATACAGCATTATTACAGTGTTTATAGAGCATTATCACAGTGTTGTGTTGGTGTTTATACAGCATTATTACAGTGTTTATAGAGCATTATCACAGTGTTGTGTTGCACTCCTGCATTCTATTTTTGGAAGAAGGGGGTGGCACATTTCAGCCCTTATGCAGACCAGAATATCCCAGGGTTCCATGCAAGTCAATAGGAAGTTACACGGATTTCACTTTTTTGTACTATTCCATTACTTCTCAATAAGAGTGTTAATTGGGTATATATATTATTAATTCTCAAGTACCTACAATCAATTTGAGGGCACAACGGTGTTTCTGCACCAAACTGTTTGGAGGTAAATTGACTGTTTCAGGCCATGCATGGTAGATGTATCTGTCTGGGCGCTGCCTACATCAGCCTCCACATAAGCTCACTTAAGAGAAAAAAAGCATTTTTACACTTTTACTTCCTTTGAAATGCATTACAAAATGCTCCATCGTTCTGCCATTATCACATATTTTGTTAATTTGTCATTAAAACACAAAGTGACTTTGCTGTTATAAAATTATCTGAGTAGAAATTAAAATACTGCAAGAGAAAAAAAACAAAGTTCTTGTTTGTCTGAGGGGCTTCTAGACAAGATCGGCCTGGAAAAGGTGCAATATCCTGCTAGAAGCTGAAATAAGATCTTTAGATTAGATAGCTTCCCTAGCATATCTATTTTATTGAGATTTGAGTATTGAGTCAGTCTACAAAACTGCCCCCTGATATTTAGTAGGGATTTACCACACAAGAAGTGATAATTTATGGATTTAATAAAGCATGTGTGCAGCAGGTGATCATTTATAAGATATTTGCTGATGTAAAAGTGTCTATTGTGCATTCTTTTATATTAAAATACCATTGCACCTAACCACGTGGCTCAATGCCCTCTCCTTTAATTACACAGATAGTTTCAGACGTGATCTGAATCTATGGTCTGAAACTAACCCATAGCACATGCAAGTGGCAATGACGTCTGAAATGTTTTCTATGTTAATAATAACCCAAATAGAATGAAGTAAATAGACTAAATTACACACTATGAACTCATATACAGCAGATATATATTTATTTTTTATTTACTTGATAACTCGGTGAGATACAACTATATTGAAGTCTATATGGAAATTGTAATAATCAAATACATTTAATTAGCTATCACCAAACACACAGCACACACACCCTAGGCTGTAGCTCTTCCCATACGGAGGGTCTAATACTTATGGAAGTCGTGAGTCCATTAGCCTAAAACCTTCCCCCGACTATATTAGACCCCCCTCCCCTGCTGTGGGGGGCCCTGGGCGTCCAGCAGAGAACGTGGGCAAAGTTGGCAGCCAGCTCCTTCTGTTCCCTGACCCCCCACAGCTCCACTAATAGCCCTGCCGGCCACATCACCTTCCCCCCGCCCCCCCGGGAACAGCCACATCTCTGGGGGCTGGAGGGGAGGAAAGGGGGGGAATATATATTCGCTGGAGGAGAAAGAGGGATAGAATAATAAAGAGAGAGATTGGGCGCTCTGCCCATTAAGACACGTCGTAGCTGAGTGTCTGGGGGTCTGTCCCCTGTAATGTGTTTGCTCATAAGTGGAGAACATTAAACGTCCTCCCCAGGATACCCCATGGCATCCTGGGCTTCTCTTGACACCACCGGCCGGCTTGCTGTGATTCCACACAGCGCTACAGCGTGACGGAGATCATCTGTCCTCCTCGTAGAATCAAACCCCAACCTCCCATGCAGAGAGCAGTTGCACTACAAGGTAGGCTAAACCTGTGGTTTGGCGTGCATCGCCAGAGCGTCCTATGAGGTGTCGAGTGAGGATTAACTTCACTGCACAGCTTCTTGTTGTCCGCCGTTACACATACATATACACACACACACACACATATATATATATATATATATATTATATAAATATATATATATATATGTATATACACACATACATATACATACAGTACATACATATTACCATAAACTGACGGGCTGCGATACTCTATGTGCTTTGGGTATGACCCATTGTAAAAAGTAGGAAGTATATGTTTCAATTAAGATAAATACAGTAGTATTTTAAAGGCCCCATATCATTCCATTTTCTCGCACACCATCTGAGCATTATTTTGTTTCATTGCTGTTTAACTTTTTTTTAAACTCACCCTAATCTGATTGGCTACATGGGCTTTTCACTGAGCCTGAGCTGATTGGTTACAATCCTGAAACGATGTCACGCCTGTGAAAAAGTCTGGCTAGCTTGTTTTTACTTGTGATTTTTCATGAAGGAGTTTTGGCTAAATGTCAAATTAGCCACGATTATAAAATGAGACAAGCCCTTCCGGATCATTTCAAACTAACAAAATCACCACTCAACTGGGACAAACCCACATTTCCGATCGGGACCTTTTACCGTGATATAAAACCATGGTCTTGTTTAACCCCACGTTGAGAAGCCCTGAGATAGATATGTCTGTGTTCCTGGGGCAATGGCTGATTGAATGACGTTGAGGTTTCAATCCTCAGAGCAACAGCCAGCATTTGAGGACAAAACATCTGGATCGATTTGGACTGAAACAGGTCCAGCTGAGGTTACAGAAACCATACCTCATGGTACCAAATGATGTGGGGGATGGTTTTGACACCGACTGCCATTCAAACGACACCACAGATATACAGTTACATTGTGTTCAGATGAATACGGCAATGTGGCTTTCATATATTGTGGCGTATTGCATTGCTCTCAATCTGAACTGCATAGTTTTAGACATGTAACCTTGACTTGCCTTTGCTCCTTGTATTTGTCATATATTCATTTTATCATTGTATTTTGGAAACCTTTTGGTTACACATTGGTCCACTGGAACTTGGAACTTATTACTCTACTAAGCCTTTTAGTGTTAATGAAAAACATACAAAATGCTTAATTACAAATGTGTATGCACAATATTTGTGGTATAATTAGTAAATGTTATTGATAATGCATTACTTTTAGATATATCACAGTATACGCTTCGACATATTTAAGTGTCTAAATCAGCCTACATTTCCAAGCAGCTTAATAATTGATTCAAAACTTTGAACAATGTTGAGATGTACCACCAACAAGAAAAGCTAAATTAAATTACATACAAGGTATAAAACGAAGCAAATTGGAAAGATGAATGAGAGAGATTTCAAGACAAGAAAATCGAGGTCAAAATATAAGATGTCTGGCTTCTGTATAGAGCTGAAAATATGAAATACCATTATCACAGAGAAAATAGGTCAGCTTGAAGAGAGGCCTTCGGTTTAGCTTTTCACCAAATATATGGATTCATTACAACATGGCTCTAGTTCCTTTTGCACTCTGACTCTCTCTCTCTCTCTCTCTCTCTCTCTCTCTCTCTGTCACACACTCACAAATACCAGTGTTGATGTAAACCAAAGCCACATAATTTGCTCAATGAAGATTTTTCACAATTCAGTGCAGATTATTTAGAGTAATTGCAGCAGAATGCATTTATGCATGAGCATTTCTTACACGGCGTCTGAAACAATTACATCATATGTCACAATAATACATTTGTTGGCTTAGCGTGAAGTCAGTGCACTGTGCAACCAGGTCATTCAGCAGGAACACTGCCCCCTTCAGTCAGTAAGTAATACGTACTTACTTCTAAACCAAACTCCGCGCATTGGACTGCACCACTGCACTGGGCCACTAAGGTGTGCTGTTATGTAGTTCCTTCCTCTCTACTCTGGTGGACCTGTAGCGTGGTGTAGAGGTCTTCACGGGTCCTCCTAGACCTGAAATTGCAACTTTGAATGTTTTACTCAGATCTGGGTCGGGTCTGACATAATTGCTATGATTCTTGGGTATATGCGATTTACCAACAATGCGATTTACCAACCTGTTAATTAGTTAATATTTATGTTTACATTATTATATGTAGCTTCAGTGGCACGGGTGAGCAATTTCATTGCCAGCGCCCCTGAACATGTATAGGCTACTTGCTTTTACTTTTCCTTGCTTGCGGTTAATTATCTGACCATGTGCTGTGATAGGCATTACACTTGGAACAGGTCCAACCTTGTTTCCGTTGGTAATTTATGAACTAAAATCTGACCAAAATGATTTGCTTCTTTTTATTATTTGACGGCCGTGTGTGTGGGAACCTGTGCGTTCCTCAGCCAACGTTTTTGCACTATTGCTGTTGTGACACATATTTAAGGTTCTTCAGTACTGAACGTTTGTACCCGAACAAATATGGTTCTGTTTTAAAAAATAAATTCACAGTAGTTTTCAGGTCCAGGTCTGTTTGTCGTCAGGTCTGTTAGGAACCGATCTCAATTAAATGTTTTATGCAAATTGCGATTTGCATTAAAAAAATAAATAAATAAATAATTTAATAATTTAGAAGACAAATATTACAAAATAGTACTGTATACTGTTATAGACAGTGCTGTAAACTGTAATAGTCCTACTGTATACTGGTATAGACAGTATTGTGTACGGTTATAGACATTACTGTAAACTGTTAAATCCCTACTGTATACTGTTAAAATAATAGTAATAATATTAATAATAATATTATAATTATTATATATTATATATTATTATAATATATTAAGTTTTTTGGATGCCTTTCTGAGCACTCAAGGACATCTAAATATTATAGACAGTACTTTAAACTGGTATATTCCTACTGTATACTGGTATAGACAGTACTCCATGCTGGTATGTATAGTACTGTATGCCTGGTATAAATACCCCAGGTTATTACTGCAGACCTCGCTCCTCTCTGAGGACACAGTGACACTGTTAGTAGCCACATTGTCCAGCATGTTATTACTCGCTGGGAAAATATGGCATCATAATTGAAAATGCAGAAAATTGCCGGTTAGTCCAACAAATGCACAAGCTGCAGTCTGTACCCTGACCCGTCTCTAACTCACACCACACGCCTGCAGAGGAGAGCTCTACCGCGGCCTCCTCTGTGCATTCGGGAGGTTTGGACTCACAGGCCAACAGCGATATAAACATTTAAACTGCAAGCTATTACAGAGTCTGGCTGTCTGGTAACATCTGCTTATAATTACACACAGACTGAAATGGATCGCAGGCATTAAGTCGTAAACCTCCCAGTACTCTGTAAAGTTTAAAGTTGCATCAGTTGAAATAAATGAGCCTTTGCGAATAATAATCAGGAAACCTCGGTGAAAAGCTTGCTGGGCTCCAGTAAGGGCCTCTATTCTACACTGATGTAGTCCAACCAAATGTAAATAATAATAATAATAATAATAGTAAAGAGGTAAAAGAGTAAGTGTGAATGAGGCTTTCCCTGACGCTTGTTTTCTTTAATTCAGTGGGAAGATGAGAGGCAGTCGCGGTGTGGGGGCAGATAAAAGACTATTTATAAAGCGCTCACGCAACAGAGCACATCTATTTATTTATCACGCTTGTGTTCACAGAGCTATACCGCACGCAAATCATCAGGTTTTCATGCTGCCTGGTCACATTCACACCGGGCTATAATCAAACATTCACATAATAAACACAATGCTGTGACGTGGACGGGGTTTAGCTTCCCGCCGTGGAAGACACTCTCACGCTATTTAGATTGCTAACTTAAACCTAAATCATGAGACAAATGCAGCAGTGGTCTGACAGGTAGAGCATCTCCACTAATTGAAGATTGAACTGCTTGTATTTATCTCATACAAATGATTACAGGCATGCTTTGCCCTAGTCCATTGACTCCAACGTATTGCTTTAAAAGGCTAAGAAGATGAACGCTTATTAGTGCTAATTCCCGACACTGATATATACGGGAGCCAGTGTCTCTCAGTGTCTCTCTTAAACAGGCTTAAGCTACCATGCTCACTGGGGTTTTGCAGCCCACTAACATTAGTACACATGCTAACCCTAGCATTCTTTAGTTTGATACCCTTAGCATGCAGCCCGCTAACATGCTAGCATAGCATCGTTTCGCTGAAGGAAGTCATTGCATTTCTTCCACCGATCAGCTGCCGGGTAATGTTTTTCACCTTCATAAAGCACCACTGATGTTGACAATAACACCTCCTGAAGAGCCCTGCCAAGGCTGTGTCCAGGTTAGCTGTCAACGCAAGCTAACGAATGTCTTTGTAATGTCTCCACGGCTGCGGCAGACTCAGGCTCTTGTACAGAGGGAGCTTTGACATGCCCAGCGTGTTTCAATCCCTCACAAATGAGATGTACTGATTTATGGAGGGCCGTAGAGATCCCTTGTATAAATCACTGCCAATGACATCTTACTTCCAACCTACAGGAGGAAATCTGGGGTCCTAACACTGTCCTGGCCATTAATCAGCCTGTCTTCATGTTCCAGGTTACGCCACTGAGGTTATCTCGTTAGGAGCATCTTGACTGCTGTCTTAAAGACAAAACATCTTCAGAACAGGGAGTCCTTGTGTGGAATACATCACCGCACTACTACGTCCTTTAAAGGCTCTGCGACTTGTCTGTCTCCCGGGAAGATGAACGATGTTGCCGCTCTGATGTCAGTCAACAATCGTTAAAAAAGGAATTGTACTTCTCAGCATATCTGTGTAACCAATATTTGTGCTATTCTGCATCACAGCAAAATCTTAATTATACAAGGAAAAGGGTGCTGTGTAAATCATTAATTACAGTTCAGGCTCAGAGGTTATCAGTCGTGCTCTGATGATGGTCACACAACTCCAGTGGAGATCCCTGCTCAGCACCAATAGAAAAACAGCTGTTACTGGGCATTTCACGGATTTGCCAGTGGTCTAATCTCAGTGGCAAGTGTTAGATTAAACGATTGCCAACAAATGAAACCAGTCGGAGGGGAGAGAAATTGAGGTAGAATTGGAGTAGCGAAGCTATTTTTATTCTGTGTTCCACAGGTGTGTCTGTTACTAATGCACCCTAGAGGCCCATAGAACCATGTTTAAATCTTCGGGGGTGACGTGTATTCAGAAGCTATCAACTGGTGAAGAAACGAGGCCACCAATCACCTCTAGCTTCCTTTAAGCCTCCCCTTCAATCTTCACTGACTTGAAAACCCTCCAGGACGCGCCAGGAAAGACCAACAGGAAGGAGCCAGGACCTACTCCATTTGTCATGTCAGAAAATATCGACGTTCACAATCCTTTGCGGTGAAAGATAACGTGTGTGTGTTGTACCAAGCCAAACACGGAGAGACACAACAGTGGAGCCCGGTGGTTCTATCTTCAAGGGACAGCTGCGTTTACTGGCCGGGGAAAGCATCTTATTACACACTGAATACTGTTGTGTTCAGAGCGATGACTTTGTCACGCAGAAAGAAGTGCATGTATAATACCTTCACATCAGCCCCGGTGGGAGGTGTTTATTCGTATGAATTAACATAGGTTCAGAAGCTTTAAGATGTGTTGGCTGTGTTGCGTCCATAGCAATACATCATAAGACAAGAGAGGTCATGTTTAGAGACATATAAATCACTAGAGAACAGTCTCCTTCATAGACAATCCTATATAACGACATCACATTATACAGTATAATTATGAACTACAGACAGTATGTCCTTGTTGACCATGTAAAACCCTAGTTTAATATTTATTTGAATAAATAAAAGAAACAAAAGATTAAGAATGATAACAACATGAGCCTGGCTTCCTTCCTGCTTTGTGACTAGCTCCGAGAGTTCTCAATGTTTGCCCAGAACCTGCTGACATACGCAGGCTGCCCTGGACAGAAGCACATTGTGTTGGGTCTTGTTGACAGGTCCAGCGAGGTTGAGCTTCACAGGGACCCTTGTCTAGTCCATGCAGGAGGAGCAGCAAACGGCTTCGCCCAGTTCCGACCGTGGATATTTATCCCCAGGGTGTGCAAATGAGCCCTTAATGTTACCCATTTGTGGTGGCAGGAAAAAAGACATCTTGGACCATTTTTGCATATTCACACATTATTCCATAAAGATACCTTCGGGCACCAAACTGGCAGCAGCCAGATTAGGCAAGTTTGGAAGGTGCTGTTGCTTCTCTAGTGTTGGGCAACATTTTAATAGTCTATAAATATGCAGGGTTCTAATCTACAGCGTGTAAACACGACATGTGCAAATACCCTGACCAACGCAGGAGGTGTAAAATACTTGAGAAATCACATAATGACACTTGACACTACTGCTCATTACCATATCAAGAAACCACATTAATCAGTGTAAATAAAAGACAACGCAGCAACGAGCAACTTAATTAAACACTTTAGACCCTGGAAGCCGAAGTTAAAGGTAATTATTCCCTCAGAAATGCGTGCTGCTCCATCACATGGCACACAGACAGACAGACTCGCATCCAGACAATCAGTTGGCCCTCCTGGTTTGAACACATTGAACCACAGAAAGGCACTAATGAATGACATCAGCCGCTCCAGTGATTGGTCGGGTCAGTCTGGCTGGCAACAATAACAATACATACAAGAGCTGCTATTGGCTCTTCATCAAGTGCTTGTTTGTTTGTTGGTTGGTTTGTTTGTTTGGGATTGATGATACATTCAAAATGGTCTCATTTCAGTTTATTTTTATGTGTACAAATATTTTTTGGCCTAATTTTATTTTCACAAATTAGTTTAAAAGTAAAACCAGCTACATGGAGCTTTTTCTTACAGTAATCAATCTCGTTACATATGGAAATTAGTCCATCTGTGATTTTCCATTGTGGAAAATGTGTGTCAACTTCATTTGCAAAACCCCTCGTATAGCTGCTTAATAATTAAGACATACACGTTATATATTGGGGGAAAGGTTGTCTGGTATTGGCATGGCTGTAGGGTTATAAAGTCTGTATAATTTTATTTAGTTTTCCCTCAAGAACCAATGTGACCAGAAAAAGTCCCTGTGTTACCTCATCGCTAGGCAATCACCAAACCAGGTTGAGCTAATCTGCGAGTGGCTCATTAATATGTATGAATGTCTCCGAAATGGGATAAAATAGTTCTACATATAAAAGTCAATTTCTTTTGGGAATTACCGGATCATACATAACATAACCACCCCCTCACAAGACTATACTATAAATATACAAGTGTACAATAAATAGCAGCACTCACCGTGGAATACTTGTTTAAATGGTCTGTTCATATCCAATATTTAACGCTGTAATCTGTTATACTTTGTCTCCCCCCAAATAAAAAATCACATGCAGTGCTCCTTCCCTCCGTGTTGTGTGGACACGTTTTTGCTCAAGGTCGTGAGAAACGTCTTCGTGCTTTTTGAAGTCATCCTCACATTGACTGGAGCAAAAACAGGGAGCTGCCTCACCCCCAAACACCACACCCTCCACCTTCCCAAGACACTTGTCTGGGCCTCTGCCAGCGAGCTGGGGGCTGTTTTTATCTGACCCTGCACATGCACAAAGGCACCTGTGAACAGTTGGCCAGCATGCACTGCCTACCTCGACGATAGTGTAACAGGCAACAACGATATATATCGGCTCATATGTTAAGTGCACACATATCCATGATCCATAGGGCCTCAGATGCCATGGGTTGTAAAGTCAAGTAAACAAACACATTCTCTAAGTACCGTGGGCAATACTATATACACCTTAAACAGGACTGCATACCCAAACTGCTAGTACAGTATGTAGTACAGAGAATGTGTCCATAAAAGATATGATGAATATTACACATTCATATTGTCACTGCCTGTATGAAGTAAGTCCTGCTAAAAAATCCAGCATTGCTGGCCACCAGCATAAGGTATGTATTGCATGCTGGAACCTTTTGCATGCTGGTACCCTGGAATCCCATGCTGTTTGCTGGTGTGCTGGTATAACCTAGTATAACGCTGATCTCATCACAATTCACTTCTGGTGGATGGGGGGGGGGCTATCATTCATCTGAAGCCACAGTATATTATTTAATTAAATGTATGAAATGAGAGAGAATAAACAAACAATATCACAGCTGAGAGACAATGAAATGCTGGTATGTGTTCCCTTGTTGGCAAAGGAAGAACGCTGCCACTTATATTTGGATCCAACCCATTCGGCTTTGACGCGAGATTGGGCTAAACAAGGCTCATTAGCATGGCTCTAATTAGCACTATGACTCCATAATTAGCCACTCAGATCTCCAGAGTTACATCAAAGTGAAATCAGTCTCTATTAGGATTCAGTCCTGGGTACATTTCCTCTTTGTTTACCTTGGCTGGCTAACAATCTGCACAATTCGTAACAGTTGACATTTCCATATATCTTTTCCTATAACAAACAAACAAGAGTGGGGTCCTGTGGTTGGTAGTTTTCTGCAGGTCATGGTGATCAAAAGACCAACACCTCACCCTCACTGCTGGTTGGTGTGTAGCGGGTTCATAATAATAATAATAAATATTATTATTATTAATAATCATGGCTCTGAGTGTGGCGTTTCAGTATGTGTCACTGCATGACACGGTTTATTTGCACTTGACACTGTGACAAGCTGGCAGCGCTGCCTATGCTGTAAGACGTAATAACTGTCCATAACAAAAGCACATGGATCTTCAGTGTAGGCAGCTGAAGTCTAACATGGAAACGCAGCATTGAGTGACAGGTGAAAGCCCTCCAGACATGCAGCAGTATCTGTGGCTAACCTGCTACGTTACTGTAGAATGATTCTGTCAGTCATGTTGGTGCCTGTCACAAGTTCTAGATGTTTCTCCCAGGGCATACACGCCCGGTCCGTCTGCCCCGGTTTGTGCAGGCAAGCCTCGCAGCATAGGAGTACCCTGCTGCATGAAAGGGGACCAAATCAGCCCAAACGAGGTTATGGTGAAGGTTACTCCGGGTTGTGGTCTGGAGGACGCTTGCTGTGTTGTCACAGCCTCCTTGGGCTCACACCGGAGGAGATAGACACAGCTGTGTGATGTCAGACGGCACCCCTGTGGGATTCTGGGTAGTACCCCTTCTTAATGTTGTCGTTACAGTGTCAGCAGGTGAAAAAGTGTATGGCTACTAATGTGCATTAGATAGGTGCACGCCTGCATGTGACATATGTCTAGACATTGCTGTATGCATTTATCGCAAAAGTCACATGTAAAAAGAGTTTTTTTGTGAAATATTATTCGTATGTGAGGGTGTACCTCTGTGTGTGTGAGTGTGTGTGTGTGTCCGTGCCCGTGCATGTACCTGTGTGTGTGTGCGTGCGTGCGCATGCGTGTACCTGTGTGTGTGTACCTCTGTGTGTAAGTGTGCGTGTGTGTGTGTGTGTGTGTGTGTGTGTGCGCGTGCATGTACCTGTGTGTGTGTGTGTGTGTGTGTACCTGTGTGTGTGTGTGCGTGCATCCCCAAACAGACATCTTCTCAGAGCAGACAAGCACCATGCTGTCTGCATCACATGACTTTGAGCCCCGGAGGACAACAGATGACACCCGCCCCCCCTTCCCTCCTTCACAACCACCCGCTAGTGTTTCTGGAGCTAATTATAATGCCCCCACCTCCTTTGTTGTTGGGAGAGCTGACCTCAGCAGCAGAGAACAAACTGAGCTATCTGACACCAGCGGGTGGAAGACCCAGCTCTCCCAGGGCGTGGGAGTCTGAACACCGTTCTGGAACTTCTTCCATTATTTACAAGCTCGGCCGGCTGGTGTAAAATGCATGAAATGACTAGATGGTAAGATTGATTCATTCAAATTTCAAGTAAGACTAATATTGTGGTTTTTAGAGAGCACCCTGAGTATTCATCAAAATGAAGGCGAGGAGATCTCTATATCCAGCACGGCCGATAGGTCATGAATCAAATGAATTGAAAAATCAAATGAAACACAAAAACACAAAATACACAGGTTAAAAAATGACTAATGAAGTTTGGCTGTTCCTTTCAGTTGTGACCTTCTTTTATTATGCAATAGATGGAGGGGGTCGGTTGTGCATCGCACAGCTGATATGCTGACAAATAAAAAGAACTCCAACATCCCACCCTCCATTTTCAGTTCAGCCCCTCATGAAGATTAATAAAGTGGAGGAAAGCGTGTTTTAGTTAGGCCCTAGAATCCTACAGTGTCTTATTGCTAAAACACAAACAGTTTGATATGATGCAGATTCATATCAGAAGATAAGATATTAATGATAATAATGGCTTAGATATTACACATTTACCCTACACGTCATTGTAACATTATTAAGATGGTTTTTATACACAGTAAATACAATATAAAAACAGTATATGTGTGTGTTACCACTTTAAGAGGTATTGCAGCATAGCAACAGCTTGGTGACAATGAAACATCTGATGCACAAAACTGTCAAAAGCAAAAATCTTTCAGAATTTGTTTTTCCCTGAGGGCATCGCCAATATGGCATTCAAACCTCTCTGTGACTTCAGACATTTTCAAACACACTGTAAAACACAACCAACATAAAAAACATTAGGCATCAAACAGCTTTTTGACTTTTTTTTTTGTTTGACTTTTGAAAAGATGTCAAATGCAGTAAACTGTCATAAATAATAAAGAACCATAACATTTTTACTAATACATACCATTTGCATTGTGAGGAGAGTTATATTCATCAAGCTAAACAGGGCTAGGGTTAGCTATCTAGTTAGCTAGTTGTATCTAGTTGTCTAGCCGAGCCTCATTAGTGATTAAATATATACTGTAGATACTGAGGTACAGACAGCAGCTAGCATCACCCACAATATTAGTCTAAGCCACGACACAATGCAATCATTCAGAAGAAAGGCTTGGGAAGGACAATGGTAAATCCACAGTAGGATTATCTCTGAAAGCCTTGATATCCAGGTTATGTAAACGGACGACAAGGACGTTTCCGTTTTTTGTCACCATAATTTACCAAAAAGAGACCATCTGTGACAGTTGGCCGTTTCATTATAATGATTCCAAATGCTTGTCAGCGGGTCACATCTGATGCAAGATCTGATGAATTGATTTACGGAATGAAGACATGAAGTAATTGTTATCTGGCCTCATCGCTATACTTGTGAATCAGAGGACGTTCGTTCTGACTGAACTACTGCTACTCTAAACGAGTCTCTTCATTACACACACTCCAGTCCTGAGGTTAGAAGTGGCAACAAAGGAATGTGGCTATTGGAAAATGGAGTCTTTATATGGAAAAAATATGACAAATTAAATGAGAAAAGACATTTCTTAGGTAATCTTATGTTGCGACACAACTTTAAGGTTCTGTTTATTCTTTCGTGTACGAGTCTGTTAAAAAACATTCCACGATATTTCTCAGTTCGGTCAGTTTTGTTGTCGGGTCCGTTCGGAACGGATCTCAATTTATATTAAGGTTTTTATTTTATGCAAATTGGATCGGTTGAAAAATGCTTTGGTTTATTTCGGATCAGGTCACATTTTTTGGACCCGTGAAGACCTCTAATATACACCTGTGATAAACTACTAAAGTGTCATTTAGCAAGTACAGGAAGGCCCACAGCGCAGCTCCGTCCTGGGCCCCAGTGTGCATCTCCGCCCTGGGCCCCAGAGTGCATCTCCGCCATGGGCCCCAGAGTGCATCTCCGCCCTGGGCACCAGAGTGCATCTCCGCCCTGAGCACCAGAGTGCATCTCCGCCCTGGGCCCCAGTGTGCAGCCAGCTGTAGAGACTCCATTACAAGGAGAGCTAACAACTAGATGGTTGTGTATGAAGAAACATGACTGAGAGAGAATGTGAGAGTTGATATTTACAGATACTGATATATTCATGTCTCTGATGTCAGGCGCATCCAAACATTGATTTGCGTCGTCCACAATTGTAACACAGATATCCAATAATAATCCTGTCTGTCTCTCCAGTCTCTCACTCTAAACAACACATGGACTCGCCAACACAATAACATAATGTTTATGATAGACAAGAAAAGCCTTGTGGATTCAGCATAACACGCTCCATCCCATTCAGGAAACATGGATGTAATAGTAAATGTCACCTCCTCATTGGGGAGAGCCGTGATCAGTGACCATTTAACCTCCAAGTTGCATTTCAAGGCTCATATTGCAGATGCTTACTCCTGCACTCATATTAAAGCTACGTTTTGCCTCGGGCACGAATAAAATATTCAGCAAAGAAAATATTAATAATAAAAATATACTTTATTTGTTTCTTCCCCACTTAACGGAGAAGAAACAGCATTACATTTGTGCAGTACTTTCTGGTTCATGCCAAGACGGGATCTACTGACTATAAACGCATTGGCAGGCTTCATACATATTACATCACATTAAGTCATTTAATCGGCATAAACGCATCACAGAGACAAACAGACACATCGTAACACCGATGGCTCCTCCAGGAAAATCCTATTATCCAGCATCAGCTTCTAACGAGGAGCTTTTGAGCAGGGCACGTAAACATCTGGGTAAATAAAAGTTGACAGTTCTCAAACTTTATGACCCATTACCTCCCCTTTTCCGTAAAGATACATCGATGCACGTGCAAATGCTCACATAAACGGATTTAGCCACACACTATCCAAGATCATTACACATTCTTAGACAGATATATATTCAGAAACAATAGCCAGCCGGGGTGCATCTGTGTGGAATGAATAAACGGACAGACACTGTGGTTATTATCATAGTAATTACGGGTATGTTAAAACACCGGCTATGTTTCAGTACAGTAGGCGCTGCATGTGTTGCAATCCCCAAGTGTTGCGTATGAGAATCAGCGTGAGGAGGTGGCGTATCACAGTGTACTGTTTAGCTGAAAACGGCAGATATAGAGCGAACGTCTCAGAACCTAATTATGAACCTCCAGATCTACAGTAAGCTGCATGTGTTGCTGATGAAACAGGTGTGAAAGTCACTTCACACTCCGTCACGTTCCTGTGTAGCGTGTCCAAGCGCCCCCTACAGTTAGCAAATAGCTAATGTGCGTGCTGACTTCCAAACCAGACATGATGCCAGCCTCTGACGACATTTTGGCCAGTGGGGGGCGCTATATGTAGCTCTGCCTGACCTCTCTGGTGGATCACACACTGCTGCTAATTTGGCAGGATGTAATTGGTCAGAGAATGTCTCACCTAGCAGATACTTCCTGAATGGTCAGTGTAGGCTGCACCACTGTTGCCTGACTTCATACGGTCGTAACGTGGCTAGACGGGTATTTAGATGAAAAAGCTTCAGCTTTCTGCCTAACAAATGCCCTGATCTGCCCCGCTGCCGTCGTAAGTGTGCTTTTTCATTGATGCGCTCAAAGTCCCGTCGACGAGTTATTCGCCGTCGTTCTTTGAAGTGAACTCAAGTTTAATTGAAGTTTTTTGCACTAGTTCCTGCACGGACACTGGTTCCTCCGGAGGGAAAGCGATAAGAGGGGTGTAAATCTGTCAGCCGCCACAGCGGTCCGGCGGTAACCGAGCATATTTCAGCACAAGCCATAGGGGCAATGAGCTTGGCGTTGCCGCATGCAGAGGGAACAGTTTAATGTGGACACTGTGACAGCCAGAAAAAGCCCGGGCCGCTCCTGGGACACAGACGCATTATAACCCCCTCTTTTAAGTCTTTATTTAACACTTGAAATGGGCCAGCGTTTAAATGGGGCATTATTAATTTACCACGTCTTTTGAGCTTAGCCAGCTGAAGTTCCCTGACAAAACCACAGTGGAATGAGGAGAGCTCAGGCATGTCTCCATCAACGTTTTACAGCTCTCTACCTTGTCTGACCTACAGGTTTTTGACTGCCCCATGCCCTGCTGGAGAGCCCTTGAGCACGACCGTATCCCGGGGATCTGACTTCAGCAAGGGGAGGGGGGGTGATGCTAGTCAATAAAGTTCCAATCGGGGATATCGAGCGGACCATCCAACGTATGCTCTGCGCAATAAGCCCATCATCTGTGACATTAAGAGCTGTCACTCGTCTCCATCGGGTCCATTATTTCCAACAGTAATCTATGGAATAGCCCTGCTGGGATTACAGCATCAAGCCCTGCTGTGGAGTGGCCTCGGCCCGCTGCAGAGATCTCTATTTGTATTCCAAACACTGGATGGCGTCTGTCTGGGGAGAAAAGGTTGCCCCTTCTCAAGCTGACAATGTAATCTGCTCCTAAATCAGCGCGTGATTGGAGGAAAACGCGGTGGCGGAGCGATGGGGTGCAACTTTTGGGTGCATCTGTCTCTGCAAACAGATGTTTCCTCTAATCCTCTCCCTCGCTTCTTGACGCTCTTCTCATTTCCTGTTCCTCCTCAACCCCTCCCTCCCTCTCTCCCTCTCCTTGTCTCTCTCTCTTTTCCTGGTCTTTAAAGCCCAGCCGGGCCGGGCAGCTGTCTCCACGGCATCCGTCGTTTTCAGAAAGGTTCATTCCTTTTTCCTCCTAGTGGACAGGGAGTGAGGGAACACTTCCCGATGCAAAGTGACCCCTGCCGAGCCCAGCGAATGACATTAGCACTCACACCATCTGAGGCAGCGGCTGCTTACTTAGCGAGTCACGGCTCCGCCTGACAACCGTTCCCGAGGGCTCGGGCAGCGTCCAAAAATACCGCATTTCATCTTTCAACCTCACGGAGTGACTAATGATATTCTAATGCCGGCAAACAGCATAAGAGAGCAGAAACAACAAGACAGGTTGGAAGTCAGAGAGAGTACCTGCGCTAATGAAACCACTTCAGAGCCTTTTCAATAGACGTTGCTAATGAGACAGGGATTGGCACACGGGGGATTGTTGCACGTTTGAAATGCTAATTAAAATTAGAAGTGAAATTAAAGTTTGCATACACGCTAAAGCCGAGATTGCACAGTGACACCTGCGGTAATATAACAGCACTCACCAGGGGTCGGGCTCACTGGGGGATCAGAGGGGGAGATCAGAATAAGGTCTGAATATAGTTTCACTTTAGTTTGGTTTGGTTGTACTTTGGCAAAGCTTTAAGCTGCTGCGGGTTCTCCAGTGATGCAGAGCTTCACTGAAAGGCTGATTGGTTTTTAAGTTGTGACTCTGGTGAGAAAGTGGTTCAACTCAGAAGTGAATGCTAATGTGTGAAAAGTTTCCAAAGCAATTTGCCTCTCTCGCCAGGCTGTTCTTTATAAATACCACAATGAGGAAATTGTTAGAAGGATGAAAATGCAGTCACATAATTTTAATTTTGTGTCTCTTGCTTTAGCAGTCGGCAAAATGGAAAGATTATGTTTTTACTTGAGGAGAACTAGGATGATATAATACGTCATTATCAATCAGAGAGGTAATTAAGACTACAATTTTAATACAGGTAACTATAATAATAATAATAATAATAAGCAAGCAAAATGTATTTATATAGGACTTTAAAAATACAAATGTAGTCACAGAGTGCTGTACAGAAAAGTGGATATAATGCATGAAATGTATAGCACATATAAGACACAAAATAAAACAATAAAGCGTCACATCACCACGGCCTGTAGTATCACCCACACCATCACACGGCCTGTAGTATCACCCACACCATCACCATCACACGGCCTGTAGTATCACCCACACCATCACACAGCCTGTAGTATCACCCACACCATCACCACGGCCTGTAGTATCACCCACACCATCACCATCACACAGCCTGTAGTATCACCCACACCATCACCATCACACGGCCTGTAGTATCACCCACACCATCACACAGCCTGTAGTATCA